>VXAB01002387.1:97650-166993 GCA_013399175.1 Odontophorus gujanensis | reverse complement strand
AGAAAAGGAAGGAAAATGAAGGAAGGAAAGGGAAAAATTAAGGCTCATACTCAGTCAATTCAAAGTGTAATCACTAACCTAATAGCAGAAGAAGTTGATTGTATTAATTAAAGTAATACCGTAGGTGAAGAGCACCCATAAAAAATGACACAATTTTGGTTAGCATTTTTGGAAGGGTTAAAATTTACATTGTTTGAAGATGAAAGTCTTACATGTGGTAACATTGGTAAAGCTTGCTATTTGCAAAGGACATTTTTATACCATACCAATGAAATGAAAGCTGAAGCATTACTTTCTCTTCCCCTCTCTCATTTTTGGTTTTCTTTCTTGTTCGCTGAACAGTAGCAATTCCAGAAATATTATGTACTCAAGGATTATATATAGGGTGGTGGTAGAAATGCTACATACAAAATGTTTTAATGAGCTTTAACAAAAAGGGTGCTTATAGAACCAGACATCCAGCACCTTTCCCCTCCCTCTTGATGTTTCTCACACTGTAGAAGGCAAATTGCAGGCACATCGTAGACACAAAAGCAGTCATAGTAAACTGAAGACTGTACTGCCCCTTTAAAGATCCTGTGATTGAACCTGGGAAAGACCTTTCTATGATGTTATGATCAAACACTTCCATTCAAACTAAAAAGACTAACAGAAAAGGCCAGGAAAATTGGGATTCTGCAGCTGCTAAAGATGGCTGACCATCATAATGTCATTGTTGTTGGGGGAAAAAAAAAATCAAATAAAACATTATACATCAGTTTCTCAGCAGTTTCAGGCTGAATTGCTTTTCTCTGCTGTGCAGTACTATTTGAGGAGGAAAAGAGGGAGAGATAGTCTTCAATTATGTAAGAGGCTCCTAGTATTCAAAACATACATGCTACTTAAGAGATTTCATGCCACTTCATGCCCTTGAGGTGGGAGCTGTGCAGCAGTCCTTAATGCTCCCCTGGTCAAAGGAAAGGTTTATATTCTGAGGGATGGAAGGAAAATGGCAGAAAGACAAGACCAGGAAGGCAACCATATCCCATTCTTGTTATATATTTTTTCCCTCTCTCACTCAAGACAGAAGTACTAAATGTCTACCCAAACACTTAAGAAGATCAAAAGAATCTTCAGGATGACTTCTGTTTGCAAAAGCACTTGGAAGATTGGATAAGCATTCTCTCCTTTGGGCCAGTTTATCTGCAACCTCTAGCAAGAAAATTTGGAGAAAACCCTCCATACAGCCCTGATGGAGCAAAATTAACTCTGTGAAGCTGCCACCCAAATGTTTTCAGAGGCAGAAGCACTGATGTCCCTGCTGAGCAGTGCAAGCAGCAGGGACCAGGTGCACGTCACCTGGATGCTTACTGATTTACAGTAGTGTTCCAAAATAGGCTAAAAAAAAAAAAAAATCGATGCCCCAGTTTTATTGGGATTTCAGAAAAGGACAGTCCCAGAGGCTTCTACTTCTAGCTGAAATATGGACGTCCAAAGCAGTAGATCAAAGATTTTATACTTGTACATTTTTAAGCTTCAATAAAGCTTTTGTTTTCAGGTTAGTTGGAATTCACAGGGCAAAGGTTCAGACTGAAACTTCTGACTGAAACTTCTCCATTCTTCAAATTTCAAAATGTTTAATGTGACTTGAAAGCTAGCGGAAAAGTGAGAGTGAAGGAAGAAGGATGCAAGAAAGGATTTTTCTATAAATGAGTTGAAAGGGAAATAATTCCCTTTAGTAAAAAAAAAAAAAAAAAANNAATAAAGAAAAAAAAAAAAAAAAAAGAAAGAAAGAAAGAAAAAAGAAAAAAAAAAAAGAAGAAAAGAACACAAACTGATTTCTGGATATTACTGAGCACAACACACTGTTAGCTCAAGAGGTTAGCCTGTGTTAGCCTCTGCTCAGCTAGATTGATGCCCTCGCTGAAGTTAGCATTTTAGTTGGCACAGGTGTGACAACACACTACTGCAGCAGCAGGGCCTGCAAAGCAGATGTACTCCATCATTTAAAGTGTCCTGAAGGGACTAATAAAGTAATGCAGGAGGAGTTATGCCAAGGGGAAGAAACAGGAGGAGTTTTGCCACTACTGGACAGAGTTGATATGAAAACAGAATTCCTCCCTGAAATCTGAATCGTGTACAAATGAGTTTACAACGTTCCACATTGTTTCATGCTCTGATTTGCATGGTTTTTTTTTATTTGTTTGTTTTGCTTTGTTTTAAATTGCCAGCCCTTTAGACCTATACAATCTGAAATTCAAGCTGTGAATCTTTCTGGCTCATAAATTTTGCCTGCTATAACACCTGCACAACTCGTCTGACTGGTCTTGGATTTTGCAAGTGCATCCAAGGAACAGTGCTGTCCCTGCACCAGAAACTTGTCAACACTTCTCTGGCTGATGTATGAACATGACAGAATTCAATGCACCTGCTCTCAGCTTTGTTGGTTATGCAGTGGTTTTGTATAGAAAAGACTTCTTTGTTCGTCAGCAAAAACATCTGTCTTTATATATATATATAAGGGGAAGAGATTTGCTGAATCAGAAGATGAACACAGTCACTCTTCAATGAAAAAAATTCACTTTGAGGTGAAAAGAATAATGTATATATTAAAATTAGTTTAGATAAACTGTGACACAGTTCATTACCACTCAATATTACAAATGATAAAAGAATGCAATTCCCCATTTATGTTACATGCTTCTGGAAATATTAGGAAAGATTGGACAGGTGATACTGTGACAGAAAAAAAGGGAAATAAAAAAAACAAACAAACACAGAATGATCTTTTCTCATTTTTACGCCATATTGTTCTCTAACTTCAATCTTATAAACCACACCAAAGATCTTAATCCAAACCACAGTAATGCTGTTTTGTACATCACTACATGAACTACTACAATACGCAGACAAATTGATCTTATGCATTTTTGTAACTTCCAGATGCAAAGTAATAAAAAAATGCATGAAAATATTTCTCATTAACTATACAGCCAGATTACAAAACTTAGCATTTCATAATAAGGTTATTTAAATTCAAAAATACATGTCTCTTTTCCTAAGGTCTTACAGCATAAATAGAACAAGACAAATATATACCACATCAGAACTTCGAGACCTTCCCCATCATCAACATGTATTTCTGGAAAACCGGGTCTTAAACAAACTTGGTACTAAGTCTTTTCTCACACAAATTCCCTGAAGAGCCCAAACTATGTGATTTAGCACTAATACATACCTACTAATGTCTGAAATGCAGATTAGCCCAACTCACGTTCCTCCAAGAAATATATACCAGCTACTGCACTTTACTGCGTTGATATCTAGTTCTATATCATGCTAGCAAAAGGGAGAGTTTGTTTGAGCTAAATGGAAATGAGATGAGGGTTTGAGTGGATAGGGGATTTTTTTTTTCCTATAGAGTATCCCTTTGCCATTAAAGAATATATAATCTTCAAATTCTAAAAAATCTAGGAAATCAGGAATGGAACTTTACAGTAAGACATGGAAATGTGTGATATGAAACCAGAAGCATTTACCTGAATGGCAGCTCAGCAAGAACAACTGGTTACATAAACATAACTCTGGAAAAGAGAAGAAAGGAGCTAAAGATGGAGAAACCTCTGTTGTTCAGCGATCAGAAATGACACATTTGAAATTCCTAAGAATAGTATGGATCAAAACAAATATTTTCTGACTCGTAAAGGCTTGTCTTTGAAAGGAAGGAGACAATCCAAGAAACACTTGATTTCAGCTCTAGTCATAAAATATTGGACATCTATAGCTTAAGAGTGTATACAGGCTGGATTAAGGTCAAGTTGTACTTGGCTGAACACTAGAACAGAGATGCAGCACAGATGAGGCTGCCCACACCACAAATACCTGCATGAGTCACAAAGCCAAGCCACAGAGACCTAACTAGAGATCTGCTTTCTAAGCAGCAGGTTTCATATTTTCTAATACTTCTATACCCCTCCTATAGTTTCTTGGGAAGAAAACCTCTTTGTGGCCAAAGTCTATGTGGTTTTAACTGTTACATGATGTTTGAATAATCAAACTATAATTCCCCAGGGACTCACTCTTCTGATAGCTGTGTATGCACCGAGACACCTCGTTATGTCTAATGTGACCCAGGCAAGGAGGCCACAGAGCCCATCCTGCAGTGAGCAGTTTTGCATAGGAATGTGAGCTGGGCACTGCTGCCTGCATGCTGCCCAGGACTCAGGAAGCACCTGGTGTGCTAAGCGGGATAAGTTACACTGACCTCATGGTCATTCACCAGGACACGGGGAGGACAATAAAGGAAGGTATTGGAGACTTAGATTGTCTGTCAGAGATAAAGATTATAAACTGACAGAACTTAAAAGGATGTTTATAGAGTTCAAGATGTAAAAGAAGTTTCTGCTAACAATGAGCTGAGCACATGCATTCACAGAGCACAGAAAGATAACAGTGGTTCTATAAAAAATGACAGGTATTGGAGACAGGATAAAGAAACAGAAAATCTGTTAAACAGTCATTTTACAAAAGTCTTTACATGGATTGTATTTTCTGATATCGTAGGGAAGGATATATTTACTGCAGTCATCAGATAACAATGAAAATATTTACATTACTGAATTCACAGAAGGTAGAGAATGTAAAAGATTCAGATACCATTAACATCATAAACGTTAAAGGAAGTGAAGATACAAATGAGGGAAACTTTATTTTTCTGAATGCAGATCTTTCCTGAGGATAACAATATGTATAACATAATCTTTTTAAACCAGTTCCACTGAGTATGACCAGTATGAATCTTAGCAAAGCATGGTTTATTCAAAGTTCTCTGTAGCACTCAACAAATGCTTTAAGCTAACTATAAACAAGCACATAGTTAGTTTCTACCTTTGACTCCTGTTTTATCTTGTCTAAAACATCACATACATATCCACATACATACAAAGAGAGATAGAAAGACACAGATATTTATAGCAATTTATTACTTACCTTAATACATTGAAGCAAACTCCTCAAGAATACAGTTTTGGAATAGTTTTTAAATGTTTTATGCATACAGATCAAGAGAGACAATTAAACAAAAAGATAAAGAAGCAAACTAAAAGAAAGGGGCGAAGAAGTTATCAAACGATACATTTTAGGATAATTCATTCATTCAGGAAAACAACTGGCAGCATAACTAATGACATATAAGATACCATTTGTTCATCTGATCAGAAAGAAAGAAAAAAAATGTAAAAATGCTTCTATCCATTGCACAGCTAGCCCTCAACTGAAATAGCTTTTTCTCATGTCTTAGACATAGTCTCCCAGTAAGAATGTTACTTTTAAATATGTAATTCCATGTTCCAAGTCTACCTCCCTGAAGCAAAGATTAAGTATTTGAATTTACTCTTTACATTTAAGAGAATCCAGGAGATGACTCCAGAGAATATTGAAACTAATCAGAGAGACTTAAAATATCTGTTCATTCTGGTGAAATGAGTCCATTTCACCAGTGCTCTGGCCCTCTTCAAGAGAAAAATGCATGATTATTTATGATCATTACTTCCTGCCTAAAGTATTTGCAAATTTATCTAGATGGCTGCAGTTTATTTTTCCCAGTTGAAGAGCTCCTGCTCAAGCAAAAGCCAGATCCAAAATGCCAGTCACTTGTTCTTGTGGAGTTCTTAACCTATGCAAAAATAGTGTTTACCTCTGCTTTCTGTTTATCAGGCATTTGTAACCTGGCACTAAAATTAGTACCAAATGCCACAAAGAGCTACTATGAATCATAGATCACCTAGTCATGGAGTGTCTTGGGTTAGAAGGAACCTCAAGGATCATCAAGTTCCAGTCACTTTGCTAGAGGAAGCCTTGCCAGCCACTAGATCAAGTACTAGATAAGACTGATATCAGACTGATCAGACTGATCAGGTAGGTTAGGTAGAAGAAAGGAAGATTCTTAAGCACGCATTGTGTTCACATGTCCCATTGTCTAGAAATTTTTGCTGAAACAGCAATTGGACCAATGGCCTCTGAAAAACACATCTATTTAGAAAGCAAATGAAATTTAGGAAGTACTACTGAAAAATGCTATGAAGGAGCATAATGGATAATTAACACAACTTAGACACATTTCTAAGTGAAATTTCAAATAGATAACTAAGAAATAGTTAAGCCTTTGCATGTATTCAGAAGAGAGTATTTTTTTAAGACATCCAGGTATACTGGGAGCTGAACACTTCAAAAACTCTACAAAACTACACTTAAATTTTGCAAATCCAAAAAGAAATCATGTTGTTACTGACAAAAAATGGTTGGTATTTTTACTTGAATTCTGTGGTTGAGAAATACGATAGGTTAGCAGGATTTCGTTTTAAAGTCTCCTGTCTGCCACTAAAAAGAGATGTGGCATTGGAAAACTCAGGGCGAGCTACCTTCATCATTAATGTTGCCCTTCACATCTTGATTGAGATGTACAGTGCTATGGCCTGATGTATTCATTTGCAAACTCCTCTTTCTAAGGGGAATAAGGGTCCTATACAATTAGTTTCATGTGGGGTTGCACTCTTTAGAGCAAAAAAAATGGAACAGGAAAAAAAAAGAACCTATTAGGCCCTAGTCAATTTATTTCAAAAAAGCAGTGCTAATAAAGGGAAAACAAAAACAAAACACTAAAAAAATAAATAAACCAAGAGCTACTCTGAATACTTATGAACTTCACATGGAATCTGCTGAGGATTGATGTTTTGCAGATTTCTTGAGACAACTGCTCTTTTCTTTTGGAAGGAATGCAAAGATATTAACTCATTTTTTATGGAACAACCAATTATCTTGCAGTATATATCTAAGACTAAATATAATGAAATGCCTATTAGTTGAGCAAGCAGGACAGTGGAGCAATTCCCTTTGGAATGCAGTGAAGCCAAGTAGTTGGACAGAGAAGCACCTTTAGCTTAGCAAGAATAATTCACTAATATAGATGCAACAGTGCTCAATTTACCTAGCCATTACACATCCGATCAGCAAAACATTTTGAGTGTCAGAAATAACCCTTCCACTGTCACTGGCTTGAAGCAGAGCAGTCTGGAGCTCCAACTGCACAGCTCTATAGTTTATTTTTCAGATAACAGGCAGTAGTGGAAGTTAGAAAGACGAGTGAGGAATGACACACTTTTGCCTTGGGCACGCACAGAGTACAGAGCCTTAAGAGTGTCCAGTGTGTGCTAAAGTGAGGCTGCTTTATACTTTCCTGATGTACTGTTGGCCTAGACCAGCTTAGATATGTGACTACTGCTTGTGCTCAAATGCTGAGGCATACAACAGTTGCTCTCTTCTGAAAAAAAAAACAACAAATCAAACTAAAATACAACAACCTAAAAATTAGCTAAATTTACATCTCATTTACTATGGAAACAATAGATGGGAAAGCACCTGAAAAAAAGAATGTCTGTGATATGCTTCAGGTCAACGTAACAAGGGCTCACAGGTTACCCATTGTGAAAGCCAGAGTTGTGGTGCTTAGCCTTACTGACAGTACAGCTCAGCAGCACATGGAAGCTATCCACTCTGGACCTCTGATCATGACTTGATAATCAGGCACAACTGCATCACAACATGTGCATATTTTACCCTACAGACACAGTACACGCATACACACATTTATGTCCGATTTCCTTACTAGGGTTGCATTTCAGGAAATGCAACAGGGGAAGATGGTATGGAAGGAAGCTAGTTGCAAGAGTGCCTTGTTTGGTCAATAATCCCACTGCCACAGGAAGCAGGGTCAGACTGCAGCCAAGCTGACTTGGAAGTGCGATTATTTAGTCTGGAGAAGAGAAGGCTCAGGGGCGACCTTACTGCTCTCTACAACAACCAGAAAGGAGGTCACGGTGTGCTGGTGATGGACCTCTTTTCCCTGGTAACAGTAATAGGATGAGAGGAAATGGCCTCAAGTTGCGACAGAGGAGGTTCAGATTGGATATTAGAAAAAAACTGTTCTCTGAAAGACTGGTGAGGTATTGGAACAGGCCGCCCATGCCAGTGGTGGAGTCACCATCCCTGGAGGAGTTCAAGACAAGGATACATGTGGCACTGAATGACACCATTAGTGGGCATGGTGGTGATCGGTTGATGGTTGGACTATATGACCTTGGTGGTCTTTTCCAATCTTAATTATTCTATGATTCTAGGAATTTTCTTATGGGCCTAATCCAACATGTTACTAGACAGCAAACTTGCACTAGAACATTAGAGGTTAGGTGAGAGATGAGGGCATAAAATTAAGATCCTCACAGTTCACTGCTAGGCCAGAAGGAAATACAGCTGACTATACACGATCAACGTCATTTAACCCTAAAAGGATTGATTAGTCTTCTCTTGCAGTAAGATCATGTCTTGAGGAGTAGAGGTTAATAACAGATAGTGTTGCACACTTCCGCTAATGTTCTCTGGTTCCTCATGTTTTAACTGAAATCCATAAAGAGGTCACAGCAATAACCAGAGATGATTTTCTTTCTGTGTCAATTACTGAGATGTTAGAAAGATAGTTTTCAGAGTCTGACTGTGATTTTCCATGTACGCTAGGAGACTTGTTTCTCCTTCCTTCTCCATGCAGGAAGATAAACAACCACAAGGAGGTTGACAAACAAGACGCTTCTATTTTTACTAAGAAGTTTAAACACATACATAAACTGAGTAGCAGCTCTAAAAGAAACTGTATGAAGAAGAAACTAGGACTGACTTGTATTTTTGCAGTTGCCAAAGATAAACGAGTGGCCAGTATCGTCTGAATTGACCCAACTGCTCAAATGATCATGTTTCTTCTCAGGCTTCTTAAGAGGAAGACAAATGAACACAAGAGTTTTAAATATGGATTTGAAGAGTGCCCTACACTAATACTGAGGTACAGATATTCTCTTTTATGTGTATCAGACACACTCCAATAATTTCAAATTATGTGTTTGGAACCATAGGATCTGTCTTCCAAGGATGGGATAAAATGGGATGTTACAAATATATAGTGGATAACTAATTTCAGTTACTGGCTTTACCCTATGCTGCATATTCTTTACCTATATCTGAATGGCACACAGGTAAATGAAAAATTTTAAAATACTCAGTTACCAGTTAATCCTTGCAACTAAATGCCATGTTAGCACTGCAATCAGGAGAAAAACACATCAGACAACTTTCCTATCTGGAAACCTTCTTCAGGAAAGTAAAAGTAGATCTGAGTACTTTAACTGAGAAAGCAGCAAAAGTTACAGCCATTAACATCCAATTTCACTGTATCTCTTGGTACAAGTATTCACAGTGTCCTATCAAGACTCCTATTCTGATGTTCCACATTTTTTTGTTGAATATCAATTCCTGACTAATTTAAAATAAAAATAAAATAAACTAATAAAATAAAATAATGTTTTGCAGGTATTAGCTATCATTTGTTATCACATAGTTCTTATTGTCTCAGCCAATGTAAGAATATTCTGTTTTATTTCTTGCTCAAGTGATGCTTACTTTCCTGATCAAACAGGAATGTGTCCATGGAGTATGCACGATTCTACTGATGAAACTGCTCTTCCCATATTCTTGCTGTTCAAATTTTTTCCATTGGGTGTTGCTATGATATTAAACAAATTACTACTGTGACTTAATGTATGCACACAGAAAAGTATGCCAATGGTTTGAGGTCTCTCCCTATGTTGCTTTGCCCATTGTTTTATGCAGCTGAGTCTGCTGTACATTACACAGATAACATAAGTTAACTGATGTTAAGAAAATCTGTCAGTGACTACTTGTGAAAAAGAAGGCCATAAAATGGAGTCTTCCAGCTTGCACTAAAAGTTTTATACTCTTTCATGAAGGTGATTTGACTACAATTTATATGTACATTGCGGCATACAATTACTGTACACAGTAATTGTGCAGATGGCTCTGTTTTAATTAGAGTATTTAGTGCATCTTATGTATAAAGAATCAGACAATGAATAAAGAGGAATTAAATGAAAGTAACCAAAAAAGGAAATAGTATAATGGAAGTTTTTTAAAAAAAAAAAAGTAGAGAATTACTTAGGGCACAAATCATTCAAGGGTTTCTTGCTCACTTAATGCCAGAAGCTCTACATAGTTCTTCAGACAGTTTGAGGGAGAAGTCCTTGCAGACCTGTAGCCTTGGGAAGGTCTTGACAAACACAAAGAATCATGCACCTGATCACTAAACTTTACAGCTGATGACCATAAATATGACAGCTGAGGATTTCAAAACCAAGATATACTAACTGTGAATGTATTTTTAATGTGGCTGGTGCACATCGTTGAATGTATTTTACGAATATCATCAGAAAATGGCAAAATTTCATTAAACTATGGCAAGTAGAAATGGTATAAAATCACCCTGTATTTGAACTATCCTCGGTTAGAATTAAAAGTTGCTACTATTAATGCTAGTAACTGTAAATAATAGAAAGCTACCATGACCTGAAATTCTGGTCATTTTATAACCTTCAACGCAGTTGCTGATCTAGTTATACTCCTAGGTTGTTAGAAAAGTACTAACATTTATCTGAGTGGTCTTTGCTCTGATTGGAAAATATCACACACAATATACACATTGAAGAGGGAGAAACAGAACAAGACAACATGATTTTTATACACACTTAAATCTACAATTGTCAGACACAAATGCTTGAATATGTGAACTTGGGCAGGGAATAAACTGCTATGGGTAAAAAATGATTGGCTTCATCCAGGTAAATCTGTATGATCTCATAAAAGGGCCAGTGACATGAGCCACCCTCAATATACATTCCAGCACTTCTATATTCAAAACCCTTAGGTAAATTTTACATTTCAGAATGATGGCTACACTTACCTGGTAGACCAGGCGGGGTTTTCAGATATTTGCCATTAAAATGCTGAATTACTACTTCACATTTTTCTGTAGACTCCATTCTGGAAAAAAGAAAAGGATGGGGTAAGGATAGAGGCAGTGCTACTAGACTTTTACAAAAGTGCTCAGTCAGCAAAAAGGAAAAGGGAAAGAAGGTAAAAAGGACAAGCACAGATGCTGAGAGAAATCTTCAAAGCTGTTCTTGCTGACTTCTGCACAGAAACTGGTTGAGCTTATTACGGTGTAGTATGGCTTGTAAAGAGGACCTGTCACCCTCAAAGCCTGCAGCTGTGCTCCCGGCTTGTGTGTGAGCTACTGCAATGTCAATGAGCAACTCCCTCCTGGCTATGAGCAGTCTCCCTGAACAAGGACGTTCTTTGTGCTCTCACGTGCTGCCTGGAAAGGCAGACAACTCATATCTAGATTCCTCATTCATTCAAATGGGTTGGAAAAAAAAAGACAACAAGATTTGGAGAAGAACCCAGAGGACTAAGCAACAGTTATTAAGGCTTGCAGTGTTAAAAAATAACCTGCAAAAATAAACTTTATGGCAACACCAAACACAATGAGTATGTGCCTATTACATAAGCCAAATTCTCTGTAAAAACAACTTGCATTAATACCGGCAGGTGAAATTATTTGCTATTCATTGTGAACTCAAGTTAACTTTCAGAATTGAGGCATTACAGCATTGAGTGAACTAGTACATGCATTATTGAACGAACTGCCCAAGAATACAAAGTTACTGGTCAAATGCTAAACCATGCCTATATTGCATCAGGGAATTTACAGGTTGTTCTGGACAACATGGTCCAGAGTGGTCTGTTGACTGCCACCCAGTTGGTATAGAAAAATTGAAGAGAGAAACTAATCATAAAGCTAAAAGAAATACAAACATTGTGTTTCTCTTAGAAAAATGCTCAATGTTGCCCAGGCACATTACTTCATACTTCCAGGTACTCCTCACAAATTAATTCCACCAACATAAATATTTCTTACTTCTTACTACTCCAGATCTTCTAAAAAAATCATCTTATCCTCCACCCTCTCTATCACATGGTTTTGGGAAAGAACAACATGCATTCTACATTGCTCACAGGTTAGGGGCTCAACATTGACTTCGCAGCAGCAGTTTGACTCCCAGGATAAAAGTCTGCTTAAAGTTCAAATGAACAACCTCCCTCACCCGAAAAAAAAAAAAAAAAGAAAAAAGAAAAAAAAGAATCACAAAAAACAACAACAGGAACAAAAATTGATCAATATTCAAGTCTTTTGTCAGTTTGTTTCAGATCAAATCATTACAAAATGTCATTTCTACATTGTAACACTGCTTTCATAGCATGCCGTGTGAGTCGGGCTGTTTGTACAAGCACACAGCAGCTTAGATTGTTCACTTTGGCTTCATTCAGATTTAACTAAGCGAATGTCTGCACTGAGCCTTTAGAGAATCTTGTCTCTGGAAGAATAAATGCAATAAAAGCCTGTTTTCTGTAGCTGCAGGCGCTTAGTGTCAAACCATGTTATGTTGCACCACACAGCAGTGACAATTTCATTTTAATACATGGGGCACATTTTAACAAGCCAAAGTAGTCCCTGCAAATAATACAATATATAAGCTGCCAAGTGAAAGAGACTCAGTACGCTTAGTGCATTTTGTGTGGGAAGAGAATAAAAGTGAAACCCACAGTGTTCTGGGATAAAAAGGCCATCATTCGAAAAGCAGCCTTAGAAAGAATGTGCACATTTTCTTCTCAAGTTTCACAATTAGCAGCTCTCAAATGCCATTGCTAGCTATCTGTAATCTGGCACATGCTTCACTTGAAAACAACACTAGCATTATCAACTCAGTTTGCAAAGGCAGTGTAATAGAGAAAGCTGCCGATACACGTTCCCTTCAGATGTGCTGCTAAGTAACAGGGCAGCTGTCCCCTGTCTCCACCATCCCACTGAGTCCCTGGATGCTCTCTGCAGCAGCCCTGTGCAGGGTAGGACTTCCTGCCAGCTGCACCTTGGCAGGCCTGCAGACACCAACTGACCAGGTCTGCGCCTGTCCCCTCTAAGGCCACCTAGGGTTAAACTGTAATTTCTACTTGTCCAGAATGCCTATTTCTTAGATAATCATCTGATACCTGCTATCATCCTGGTTGTAATGTAGTTAAAACTTAACAACACCAACTATTTAGGAGTCAGTGTCTATGGCAGATGCCTATCCATAGGTTGAACATATCTGTATACACTGATACCAAGATTCCTCTTTCTCTTTTTATTTACATTAGCCATGAAGACTATCTATGCCTGGGAAGAGGCCCAAGAAAAACACACTTCTGTTGGGTTCACACTAAAAAATTCTGCCTACTGTTTCTTCAAAAAGCTCTGGCACTCCTCTGATGTAGAACGTCTAGAAACTCGAGGGAAATTGACAAATACATTTTTATCTCGTGAATTTATTAATCTTGTCAGAGAGAGAAACATTTCAAACTATGTAATGGAACAGAATATTATCTAATAACACTACCACTAACAGGAATGCTACATATTAAAAGTTAATCTCCATGGGACGAGTTTCTTACAGAAGAATGTCATCAGAGCATAGGTAGACTTGGGGGAAGAGCACTTTTGAATCCATTTTTCAGTTTTTTTATTTTTTTCCCCATAATTTATGGAACAAAAATAGGCAAATGATAACATTCTGGAGGACTGATAAAAATTTCTGTTGAAATACATACTCAACTGCTGCTGGAAATCTAAGGACATCGGCTTAAACTTTACATGAGGATAAAAATCTGCTGCTGAGATAACTCATAAACTGTTATTTTCAAACTCTTCATCAGCATGTTTGTAGTGTTGAGAGAATCTTAGAAAACAAGTTATGTTCTGATATAGCTTGGAGATAATATAAATAAGTATTATTTTGAGTCTAGAAATGCATTGTGGCAAAAATTATTGAAGCCACAGGCCAGATTATGCTGATGTTTTTAAACATACAGATAATTACCAAAATAAACCAATAAAACAAAGATAAAAGTGAGGACTGATTTTCAGTTATATCTATATATTTTCTGGTTTTGGAAGCTGAGAGATTCTCAAATACAATACTCAGACTGACTATATTTCACCCAAGTGGAAATGAAGTTCATTTAAAAAATAAGAAAGGGAAGACAGTTACGGTTTTTCTAGTCATACATTTCAAATTTATGATGATACAATATGACTAGTAAAACAACAAAAAAGTATGACTGATTAACATTAAGCACATATCATGATAAAATCATTTAAGATTCTTCTCCTGCTATCATCTAAAAAAACTAATATTATTCTCTCTAAATAATCCAGTGGTTCCAAAGTAGCCATTGCGTACTGCTACATGTGAAGGGCAACCTTCATCATGGAAAAAAAAAAAAAAATTAAAAAAAAAGGAACATTTGGGAAAAAAGGAGGTCTTACAAATGTTTATTTTATTATAAAACTGATGCACTGTCAAAGAGCAATTTAATAAAATTTATGTATAAGGAATATCATGATGATTACATAATTATTGCATGGGAAATATTCAGTACCATGTAATCCATGTAACTACCAGTTAGGAGTAATACGTGGGTTTGGTTCATGAATATCCTATAGTCACCTTTCTTATTAAAAATAATGTAAATGAGAATCATCTTTTTTTTTTAATATAACATTTAAATATTTAAATATTCAATTGTTATTATGACGTTTATATTATGACCAACAAAGAATACTGTTGTTCTCTTGTATAAATGAAATAGACAACAGTACTTCTTTACTATTTAAGGCACTTTTCAAAGATGAAAATAAGTTGGTAGTAGCAGTATTTTGCAGCAGACTGCCTGAAGAACTGAAGTCATTGTTTGAATACACAACAGAGAACTCTATTTAGTCTATCAATGAGACGGGTAGTCTGATAATGGTGCATAGGAAACATAGTGGGGAGAATAAACTCAAAAAAAAGTAGTTCCTTGACCTGGTTGAGAAAATTGCAACAAGGACCAGACAAATTTAAAAGATAAATCAAGAGGAAAGTTTTAACTGCAAGAAGGATGAGCCATGGACACCCATTATTTAGAAAAAAGGTGGCTTGGTTGTTTTTTTTGGGTTTTTTTTTTTTTCAGTTGATATCTTCAAATCACTTCTGTAAGCTGCATCCTTGTTAAAGACAAGTGTTATCTCAATATTAGGTATTTGGAAGAACTAAGTGCCTGAGACATAAAACAACTCAGAGAAAATGAACTGGTCTTAAACAGTTTAAAGCTACAAAACAGTTTTGGTTAGAATGAAGCGGTCTTCTGTATACTTTACTCTTAATCAATAACTTCTTTAAATTATTCTGCTAACTTAATTCCAGGTATTATAAAACACTGATATGTCTGCTACATGTGATTTTCTTCTCTTCTATAACTGATTCAGAGACATTACATCCCCAGTTTTCCAGCACATAAGTGATTGCTTCAAGATGTTTGCACTTTTGAGTTGAAAACCTTTTGCTTTTCAACAAAATTTTACAGGAAGAGGTATTCATTTTGTCAGGTTCTCCTCATTTCTCATAAATATGCCTTTTCCCAGCATGCTTTGCCTGTATATTTTTCATCGTCATTCCTGTTTGCAAGAATAGCAGGATGTTATCTACAATCACAGATGGATACACAAGTTATGCAAAAACCACTCCAGTAATGAGAGGTAACAGTGGGGTTATGGGGGCATATGGTCTATGGCATAGGCCAGCACGGCCCATTATGCACAGGAGACCCTTCTGATCTCCCTGTAGAGAGTCACTCCACTTTCACTCCATAGAGAAACCTGTTCATTTTAGAAGAAAGCTGATGCAACTAAATGATACCTGTATTATCCCGAAAAACTCTGGAAGATGCAAAGCTAACTTTGAGGAGTAGAATATACAGATGAAAGCCTTGGCTCCTTCATTTTGCTTTAGTGGAAACTGGAACATATCCATTTCTACTGAAACTCATACAAAACTTCTATAAATAGAATAACGATCCTGTGGGGCTCAAAATATCAGTTGCTGAGTCAAATACTGTTTCCAAAGACTAAATTTAATACATGTAAAATGCAGATAAGTGGGAGATGAGTTTAAAAAAAAGAAAGGATTTGCTGGCAGAGAAAAGCATCCTGCAGGAAGCTCCACCAAGAGAACAAGACAGGGAAAAGGACAGAGCCCGAGCTCCAAAGAACAGACTGAGTAAATACCCTACTACAGATTCCTCTGCTTTTTCTCGGACATCTCCTCAGTGTCACCTTTTTGCTCTGAGATAATAGAGAAAGCTAACTCAGAATCTCTTGACTTGGGTCTTTCTCCATGAACAGCATCATAGTATGTTTTTACGACAGTTTGTGTTGGACAATTTTTCTCCTGTTACTGGAAAAAGAATAGTACGAACACACAGTCATTTCCACCTAGTCCCTGTGTGATTTATGCTACAATCTTCACAGTCTCAGGTTAAGTATTATACTGGTGCCTGCTAGCGGTGCAATGCTTGACTGACTGTCAGCATTTCCATCATAAATTTCTGTTTTCAGAGGCTTATGACTTTGTTGTAAAACGTCACTTGGGGGCTCAATCTTGCAAGGTCATTTTAAGTTACAAGACAGTAAACAAACAAAAATAAGTTAGTAGTTTCTAATTCTTTCTTTGCAATTTATCATTTAGAATGACCTATAAAATACTTCCTTCGCTGTTCAGTTGAGTGTGGTACGTGTATGTATGGTATTCTAAACATTGCCATCACTGTAGGGAGGATACTTAAATAATACTTTAATGCTACTTTACTGTGGATCTCTGAAAACCAATCTTTATTTCACTAATTCAGTGGCATCAGTTAAGTTCTTCCCCAGGGTACACCTCAATGCCTCCCTGCCCCCTTTTCCATGTCTAAGGAGTTTTCAATTTAACTCACAGTATATAAGGCTTGGGTCATGAAAATTGCTCAGCTAGATCACCTAATGACTCCTAACTTTCCCTGTTCCTCCCTCTTCACCTTTAAAAATTTCATGATTATTTTCACGTTATCTGTTCCCAGTGACATTTGTTCTGGGATCCTGCCCCATCTGTCCATCTCTGGAATTTGCATCCCCATGGATGCACAGACTTATGCCTGGCAATATTCTCAGGGATGTACTGAGTCTACCAAATTTCATCTAGGTTGCAACACCAGATGGAAATGGAAGGATTTTGAAGACACACTCTCATCCCATAGAGGTCTCCAGCAATCTGCAGGGAGGCTTTTCAATGAAAATTTATCACTGCAGGCACTGAATATTACACAGATATCACACAGTCTTTGGGGCATGTTTGGGATTTCCAGTTTCATCTGAGATATCCAATTATAAAGCAATTTCCTGGGGAAGATGTAGGATTTGACAGATCATTCTTCTGACTGAAAGTAGGAATGATCCTCATCAGATCTAAGCCTGCACTACTGTCCCAGATGATGGATTTGTTCAAGTTAAATTTATAACACCTTTTATAACACCTTTTCAATCATCTTCAATTAAACCCTTGAATAAGGAAGAACAAAGCATTTCCCTTCTTCACAACTGCATCCTTAAATTGCCTGGATGTTCACTATCCCCTGGTGCTGTTGATGCTTCTATCCTTCCAACGCAGTACCACCAGTGACCCCTAGAAATATTTTTCCAAACAGTTCCCCTTTCATTTAGCAAAACATTCCCACTACTTTGGCTTCACTTCAATTGCATTAATTTTGTATTTCTTCTGACACTGAAACATGGCACTCACCCTTTACAGGTCTGTGCAAAGCCAACTCTTTCAGCACACAGAGTTACCTCTATGTAACATGACATCTTCAGGATGGAATTGAACATTTCACTCTGTGCTCTGGGCACTTTCAGCTATCAAGTATCTTCAGCCTCCTTCCCAGACCTCTCTTACTTCCTACTGCTGATCTGCTTTTTACTCTCACCAACAACACTGCTAATGGATAGTTCACAAAGTTCAAATCATATGAGATGACAGAGTAGCTTTAGAATGGGATCTCAGGAAAAAAAAAAAAAAAGTCTTCAAATCCAGTTGCTTTGGTTTTGTTTCTTCTTTTTTTTTTTTTTTCTTTGCTTCTTTTGAGGATTAAGGACTTTGAGTTCACTTTAAGCTCTGAGGAATCCACTTACACTTTCAAAATGAAAGACCAAGTGGTGAAGTGAATGAATAGCTCTTGGCAACAGGGATTTGAGAGAAACACCTACCATTTTAAGTCTTGTGGTGAAATCCTCCGTGAGGAGAACACTACATCACTGCCTCTTTCTACAAGAAATCTTATGACAGATTAAGCACAAAGCTTCTCATCTGCACCTTCTCCTTTTTCCATATTCCCTGCTTACAGGAAGTTTTTCTCCCTGCTACTCCTCCATATTTCTCTTCCTGCTGTGTGACTGGCTGTGTTCAGCCCCAGCTCTGCTCACCAGTGACAGCAGAAGCCCCGCTGACAGCAGCAAGTGAGCCCTGCCAAATGGCAGCTCCCACGGGGAGCCTGGAGCCAGGTAGCACCAGCCCTTAAGTGCAAAGCTGAGGAGAGCAGCAAGGCACAGGTGGGTGTCCAGAGGTTATATCAATTCCCTCTCGACAGAATGGACTTCTATGGAGCCACAGCTGGAATCCAAAGTTACCCTTCCCTGGCCTCCTGCTCATAACTCTCCTTCCAAAATCTACCCCGTGGTATACCTAGGCACAGTTGTGTTCAAGCCACAGTGAAACTTTCTAGAAAGTTTCAAGAAAATCCATTCTGCTACTTTTGAGGAATGCAAAAGAGGAAATACTTTAACAGATTAAAAAAGTAATATGTGTGTATTTTGAAAGAGGTTGAACATTAATGTGGCAAGACATTATTCAGAACCCAGATCTAAGAGTTTGATCTAAGAACATTTGAAGCTACTTGGTTTATAAATGATTAAGTAGCCACCTGCAGTACTATGAAATTGCTAATCACACCCACTTAGGAAAAATATCTGACAATAATTGTCTGCAGAAAATCTTTACATCTTGGAAAAGTCTTTACTTTTTTAAAATACTTATTTTGAGTTTCACTATTCACCTAACTGGGCAGTCAAAAAGGGATTTTTAACCCTCACAGTAATTAATTAACAATTTTGAACCACCTAACTTCAAAATTTCTGGGTTCTATTGTACACAAAGTTGACTTCTCCTGAGCTCCTGTGGCTTGTGCAAGAGCTGTGGAAAGCAACAAACAGACAGCTCCACTGTGGTAAGAAGGTCCCAGACAAGAGATTTAACAGTCAAGATCACCAGATGGGTTGCTGATCAGAACTTCCAAAATCTTATCTGGACTGCAATGCAGCTGCCACTCCCTAGTTATACCCTATTCAAACCTACCCTGTGTGTACTCTCAGTGTAGGTACACTAGAATGAAACTCTCATGACTACAAGCTAAGCTAAAAAAATTCATCTCTTTTGAGTGGCACTTAGTAAAATGATGCCAAAGACCACACTATTACCAAAAGAAGATCAGCTGCTTGTGTAATTACAGCTTGTACTAGTAATTTTGCCATTCAACTGCAGTTACACATTTTTGAATTAACTCTGTCCTCACTCAGGGCCATGAAGATGTGTGCTATACTTCAATAGAGCAAAGATTTTACTCCACTGTCATTTGTATGGGGAATTACAAAACCTTTATGTTAGCACACAGAAGGCTTTTTGAAATATGTTACATTATTAAATACATTTTCACAAACAAATTCAATTTTTAAAATACAAGTTTCTCCATGAGTTACACTAATTTATATTTAGTGAGCTAGAAAGATTCACATTATCTGCAAGAATGCATAAAGAACAGTGTGCCCTCTTTCAGTATAAATGTTTTGCCTTTTTCCATTTGAATTTAAACAGTGCTGTCTTAACATTCTTTGCACATGATAATCTTTCACATCAAGGACAAAGGCAACACTACAGTGTCACTTATCTAGCACACTACCTTTTTATCGTGCAGTACCCCATTTCACTGAGTGGTGTTATGACACTAACATAAGTGTCATGATATGCCAAGATACGGCATATTTCAAATAAATTCCAAAGATGAATAAGTCACTTGGCCTCCTCTACAAAGGACAACAGTATGACTGTTCTGTACAAACGAGTTGGGATTTTCTTTAAATTATTATTTTTTATTTTTCTCACAAAGAAGAAGACTGATTTAGAGTGCAGTTAAAGATTTCTCCTCTTCTTTGCTTTTTCAATATCTTCCTATATGTATTTCTCTATTCATTAGAAGAAAAGTGTTTGATTTAAGAATGTTTTAAACTGTGAAGAATCTATGTAAATATTCACTGAGTGTTAACACTGAAACTTGACTTTCTGTCCTGACAATGACCCACATGGAAGTAACATGCTGCCTATTCTGTACAAACTCCTCTGACAGGGCATGTTAGACGCAAATATTTCTTCTTAATCTCTTCCCATAGGCTTTTTTAGCTGTCAAGGAACCTGTGGATTTTTTTTTTGTTGTTTTGTTTTAAATTATAGTCCCGTCCTCTTGCCTTTCCAACCGCTAAATTTACTTCCTCTTGTTGAAAAGCTGTTGCTAAACTTTTAAATAATTTCCTCATCATGTGTGCTCTTTTGGTTGTAGGACGTTTATTATTATCCAAGCTTAATATTGCATGGATAGCTCATTATTACTAGCAATTTTTATTTCTATATACATACATACATTCATACAATGAACTAATTTTTGGAGAAATGAAATGAACATATTTCTGTATGGAAAGAACAGATGCACAATCTGACAAAGGTGCCACTCTGCATTTTTCATAGCTGCAAGGGTTTAGAGTTATGCAGTAGACAGCATTTGCAAAGGAATAAAGCCAAAAAAATATACATAAATCAAGTAAGGATTTCACCTGGCAAAGCCAACTCCTCTGCTGACTCCATTTGCGTCTCTTAATATTCTGGTGGAAATAACATGTCCAAAAGGTTTCAGCATGTTCTCCAGTTCCTGCTCATCCATGGAAACGGGTAAATTTGAGATGTACAGATTTGTGGGATCTTGCTCTTGTTGCTGTGACAAAATGAGAGAAGAAGCCTCAGTTAAACTCAGCAGAACGGAATAGCTTATTGCTCCTGCAATGAGGGCTACTCATCAGAAACCAAGCCAAAAAATTTGCAGCTGTACTTGAAGCAAAGCTGGGCAATCTGTTCATGATGACAACAACTTTTGCCAAATTTCTGCAAACTCTCATGCATGTGCTTAACTTTGTGCGTGACTGCTTTTACTGAACTCAGGGACACTAATCGTTTGTAGAAAATTATTCTCATGTTCTTGGGTTCGTGTCCTAACTTAACAAACAGATTGCGAAGAAAACATGATTTTCACAAATGTGCTCACTGTTAACATAAATAAATAAAACCCAACACATTTTCAGCAGATGTGCTTTCCAGCCTGCAGACTTCCCATCCAACATGTCCATCATCAGCAATGTTGGTTGAAAACACAGAATCTTTTCCACAGTATCTTTTCCTTCTTTTTGCCCCCATCAGAAGTGATAGGCAATACTCAGCAGGCCTCATTTGGATCAGAGGCATGACAACTTAATTTTAGTTAATGCTTATGCAGCAAGCCAGGCAATACATTACTGAACAAACACATTACTGAACTCTTCTGAGACAGAACTATTTTTTTTACTTGGACATCTCAATGTGCAGAAATAATCTCTTCTTTTTCAACTATGAGATACATACGACAACAGCATTTTATATATACAAAAATACAAATAAATAAATAAATAAACGTTTTTTTGTTAGGGTTAAACAATCTTGCAGCAGCACCACAGCTTACACAATTATACATGGTCCTGAAGCCATCTGCCCCAGGTCAACCACACTGGCTTCAAATTACACCCCATTAAAAGCAGTACCGATTGATCTTGTGAAATACAACAAATTGCAGATCGTGGTTCTGGAAGATGTATGAAGAGAGAACAGAACCAAGGTGTCCGCCCTCTTCCTGCCTTACAAATTCAAGGCCTTGAAAAGTAGAAATCTGAATTTCAAGCTGTGATTGACATAGTCATCATTTCATGGATGACTAAACACAGTCCAGGTTAACGAAATACCAAAATCAGAAGCCAAAGAAAGTATTCTACTTCACCTATGCAAGGAGCAAGGGATATTTTAGGCCTTTTGGATGAGAAGAAACGCTTCAATTGGTTACTCCAAAAGGCCCCAAATCAGGATGTCTGTAATACTTTTTTACTACATAATCTGGAACCTGACCTAAGAGTTGTAAATACTTATCTTTGAACATACTGCTTAATGCCTATTGCATTTTATCTCTGCATCTCCAGATCCATTACCCATAAAACTACCCATTACTATGTAGGTTGAATTCAGTACTGTTTTACAAAACAGAAATAAAAGAACAAAGAAAGCACGTTTTTGAGGTACTTTCCATAAAACCATACTCATTATTACCATGTCATATGGTAAAGGACAGAGAAGAGGAAAAACGACACACACGGACAGTGAATTTAATGCAAATTGAGCTGAAGTCACAAAAAAATCTAGAAAAACATGATTTCCCTTCCCCAGTCCTCTCCCCCTGCAACCGCTCCCCTTTCTTTTTCAGTGCAATTTACATGCATACGTGTCAGAAAGCAAGTTCCTCTCCAATCACAAGAAGTTATTAGAGAGAGATCAGAACAGGTACAGTACTGACAATGCAAGTATAATCATGCAAACAGTCCTGGGAGAAGGAATGCAAGAAAAGAGCTTCAGCTTATAATTTTAGCTTTGGAAGGGAAAACAAACAAACAAACATACATACAAAAAAAATTAAAAAAGTTTTCTTTTTCCCTTCTTTTTTTTTTTCCCTCTTCATCTTTCTCCTTTTCTGTGTGCAAACTATTTTAAGATTTATTGCTTGTTACTTTGTTTTCCCCGCACAGGCCACAAGGGGGAAAATAAAAGGAAAGATATAGCAGATTAGGAGGAGTCTTCATTGTTACTAAACACTTTGAAAATATGAGCAATGGAGGCAATTAAAGCAGAGGCATTGTGGAAGCAAATCAAAGAAGCGTGGTTTGCAATTCCAATAGGTACAGTTTTTCAGAAATGATCACACAATTATGCAAACCTGCACCAGTTGATTGGTTAAGGACTTTGATTCATTGACCAATCAGTGCTCAGGGACTGACATCCCTTGTCAATATTAAGAAAAACCCAGCAGTGTTATGCAGATGAAATCCCAATAGCCAAAGGACAGACTAAAATGGAAAAGGCAGCGTTACGCCTCAGTAGCTGAACAACATCCTTTACTTTCACTGAAGCAATTCATTCCACTGGAATATTAAAATGAGAACTTTTCTTTTTGACTACTCAGTTTTCAAGCTGTGGCAAACAAATAAAATAAATAAGGGCTGCCGCCAACGTGTCTCACTTCTGGAGTAAGAACACATAAGCCTTTTAACTGTGTAAGAGATGAAACGCTGTTGTTTTAAATATCCACGGAAAGTTTAGCTACACTTCGAGGATGAATGAAAGACCAGCAGGACGCAGTCACTCTCTCACAAGGATTTACCAGTCCTATCTTTTATCAGTGTAATAAACAAGAGCCACAACCAGAGAGACAGATGAGGCTACTCAAGCTACCTCCACAATACAGCAATGTTTAAAAAATAAAATAAAATAAAAGGGGGGGGGGGAGTCCATGTTATTTTTCCTCACTATACAAATATAACATTTAGAAAAATACTCCTTTCCTTTGCAGAGAAATATAACCCCAAAGAAGCCATATCTTACACCACAAACTGCAACAAGACAGAAAGTCCTCCATGGGCAATGAAGCCTGGTGAAGCACATTAGCTTGAAGCTAAGCACATGTTACAAGAGCAGTACAGGACCCCCTGTCCCCACTGTGGCTGCAGAGTTTCTCAGGTAGAAAGGCAAGCATCCCACTGTTCCAAGCGTGCTCACTGACTGACAAGATAAGCCTAACCAGAAACATAAATGTAAGCACCCTGGAAACTGCTCTCCTTTCATCACCTAAACTAGGTTTCAGTCAGGTTTCTGTCTACAGGTAAAGGTCCACACCCCAGGGCTGCAGGGTTGGTGGGCACTGCAGTGTCTGAGTCCAGCAGCGTGGCCAAAGCTCTCCCTGTTTCACTTAGTTTTTGCTATGAGTTTTCACCAGATGTTAAAAAATGTCTCTTTCCACTTCAGGATGATAAATTCTATTTATTATTGGGATTCCAACCCCAAACTGACCAGCCATCAGTATCAGCTCCATTTTCAAATGAGAGAGCTTAAAGACATTTGGCTGAGGCTCACCATCACTTGAGAACTACACTGTCCTCTTACGCCTCCAGTATTTCAGATAGGAGAGTAAGAGGTTGGGTTGCAGAGAGCCACACGTCTCATAGACACCTCCAACCAGCTCAGATACCCCTCATCTATCACGGTGGAGCTACCAGCAAAGTGCAGCAGAGTCCCTGCTGTCACTGGTGCTTTGCAGACCCTGCCCTTCCACTCCAGGACAGTTATCTCCAGATGACAAGGGGGCTCAGCAAAAGCAGAAACACAACTTCTAGACCCCTTCCAATCTAAGCCATTATATGATTCTATGATTCTTGTCTTACTGAACCCCATGCACCAAACACTGCTATTTAATGTGTACAAACACAGGCCAAATTGCTGCTGTGAAGGGAAGCAGGAGGCAGGTCTGGAGCCTGCTGCATGCGCCAGCTGTATGTATATCATTTTTAAGGCATGTAAACTTGCAAGTGCATTCTCAAGGCACCACTAGAAGTCTGCTTCTGACCGTTCATACTGAAGCTCGTCTTAAGATCTTCCACTTCAGAGCCCAAGAAGGACCACACTTCCCAAGGACAGCTTGCATTTGCACAGTGACCCCACAGAAACAGGGTGAACCCACCCCAGCAGACCTAGCCCTCTGCAATCTGGATTCAGACTCACACCACAGACCGAGATCTTTGTGGGTCCTGGCACATTTCAGTCTGCACACAGATAGAGTGCCTCAAAATAGGCCATCAAGGAAAAAACATAAAAATGAAATGAAGCCAATTAAAGCTTCTCTCTAACCAACTGCAGAGGTCTTTGCAGCTCCCTTTGCTCCCATCCCAGTACGTTTCACTGTCTTCATAGCCCAAATACTGCAGCTGCTCTGGAATGTTAGCTTCAGGGACACTAACTGCAAGCATACAAAGCTAGGCCATTCTGGCTGAGGGTATGCATGTTAGGAACTCCAAAACTAGCCAAAAACACAGATAGGAAGGTTTAAAAGTGTGAATACTGCAAACAAACAGAAGGTTAAACCCAAGTTTTTGACTAAGTCCCAGCATCAGAGGACTCCCAGCATTCAGCAGCAGGCATCTTGCTGCAAGGCTCTCAAGTTCAGCAGTCAGGAACAGTTGTACTGGGGAAGCAGCCAGAAACTTTTGTCTCTGCCTTTCAGCAAGAACTAAGTAAGTCACTCAGCTCCCAAGGCCCGTGCCAAAAGGCAGAAGAAGTTTATAATGCAGAGGATTTGAAACATACTACACCAATAGCATTTGAAATGTATAAAATGCAGCAGAGGGTGCGCTGGAGTTCCAGTTACCAATTGCTCTGCTGGATCCTCCCAGAAACTCCTTCAAGAAAGAACAATGCTCAGATGGGACTTTCCCTCCCATCCTGAGATAATCTTTGGAAAGAGCGCATGAAAAGCTGAAGGAAAAATGTCAGCTGGTGTGAAAAGAGGCTGAGCCTCTTTACGTAGGATATTCAGTAATGCATTCTTTAAAGACAAGTGTAGGGAGGGGCTGGCAGTTCTTGGCAACATTATTTTTTCCCTAAGGAACTGAAACCTCCAGTAATCTCTGTGGGCCTAGAAACCAAGAGTGTTTGGTTTATTTGGGAATCCCATATACTAATTCTTTCAATTCAACCTAAATTACTTCTCCTTGTAGGAATTTGCTCTAGGAACTTAAGCACTGATTATTAGTTGAAACAATTCCTTTTCTATCTTCCAAAATAACTCCAGGATCATATAATAATATAACTTTTTATTTGTATCTGTGAGAAATTCTAAAGTCTTCTTTGTTAAGACACATTCAGTATTTATATTCACAGATTTCATGTTTCTCTTGTCTTTACTAAACTGAGACATCATCACATTAATAGTGATGCAGATCAATATTACAGATTATTTTAGAAGCATAGTCACATCTTTATGAACATTTTAGAGCCAGGTTCAAATCACTCCCACTTCATATTTTCCCTGCACTAATTCATCTCTTCATAACGGCCAGTGCTCAGATCTTCAGGCTATACATGCCACTTCGACACTTTAAAGATCTGCACTGAATCTTCTATTTCCCCTGAATATAAAAATAGTTGCACCTTTTCTGCCGTTTACGTGGAACCACTGATATAAAATCAGAACACTTATATGCAAACATTTATATGTGGTTTTGAAAATTTTCTGGTGTTTCCTCAGTATTTTGATAATTCTAGTTACATTTGTAGCGTCAGTCATATATTCAATTTATTACAATAACTCTTAGTTGGGTTCTAAGTAAGCATCTGAGCTTAAATGAAATTCAGAGGAAGCATGCAATATTTTCTCTCAGGAAATTCACATTCAATATCAATTCTTACTGTTTTTTTTACTATATATATATATATATTAGTATTACAGTTCAAGAGGAACTTCCAGAACACTTGAAATAGACATTCCATTGAAAGCTTATTTTATATGCATCTGCCTGGATTAATACAAAAAAACCCCAATGAATTAAAAGATGATTTTTCCCCCCAACTTTCCAGTTTCCTACTATTTATTCCTTAAATTTAATGTAGCATATTTTTATATCTATGTAAAAGGAAACCTGGCTTTCAAACAGAGAATTTACTATTGAATCTATAATTCACAGATCACAGTGTTAGATCTACAGGTCTAACACTTAACATCTGCAAGCAACATTTAGCTAAGTTCCATCTTCCTTGACCTATTCAAGTGTTACAGGATTCTCCTAACTTATTTATCTTAGTTAGATAGGATGAATGTTGGCTGCTGGCATGAGAGTTAAGGGAAGGCCACTCTAATTGCAGTCCCTTGAAGAACTGGAAGGAAGCCCAGTGGGGCTGGGAGGGAGGACTGGGTACTGGGATCCTTCCAGTGTATGTCCACATGGCTTCTGTGAATCAATGGGGATGCACTGATTTGAATGAAGAGACAGTAGCCCTATTTTCAAAGATTTATCATATTATAGTTTTGTTTACTAAAACAAACAAACAACAACAACAAAAAACATTCAAGCTAACAAACCCACAAGAAACACAAAAGAAGGTACAGAAATGGTTCAGATCAGGTATAGCCTTTCAGAATTGCTAATGACATATTTTACACCATGACTGCAATGCCACAAGGCGTGCAAGGCTCTAGTGCAGCTGCCAGGGTTTCCCTCCACTTTTTACTGGCATGTTTGCTTTCTTTTGTGTGGGCACGTTCACAGCAGTGGAAACAGCTAAATCAATGGCCAGTTAGCTATTGATCCCTGACTGGTCGCACTCTCATGGTGTGCAGCACACCAGAAGTCTTAACAGACTAAAATTTACACGGATTTTATTAGCATTCTACGTACTAATAATCCCATGGATAAAGAAGAACAAAACAGGTAAAACTGGTGCTGGCCTTATTTTCAAGAGTCCTTCCAAAGCTCTTTGCATTTGGCACTGCCTGAACCACCAGCTACCTCAGCAACTGAGACTATGTCTACACATGAGAGGTTTCAAAGGGAAAGTACTGCAAAGCAGAACACATGGGGAATTCAGAGATTTATTTTCTCTTAGGGACCTTCAAAAGAATGGGGGTGTTGTCTGATGGCCATTCCAAAGCTCTAAAACATTAAGATACTTAACATTCCGAGATGGTAAATGTCTCTTCAACCCTGCTACATCTACTCCATGGTAGTCACTGTGTCTTTTAAGACCGAGTGCTGACGACAAGTTTCATAAATCTCTCCCATACACAGCCTGAACCAACTTTTACATTGCCATGGTTTAAAATTTATTAGCCACTTCGTCGTTTCAAAGTGCTGCAGGACATTAGCCCTCAGCAGCCTCAGCATAATTATGCAACTATTGTACAGCAATAATTAAGCCCAATCCATCAAGTATTATAAATATATCTAAAACTAGAACTGCAGCATACATTTTCTGCATAAGCTTGATTGTCAACAAGTCAACAGCCTGTTGATGATGCAGGGATGCTTTCTGAAAAGACAGTTGTTCTGCACATGAACACATCTGTTAAGTGCTATTGTGAAGAAAACCATGCTCAGAATGATTTTCAGAAGCATTTCATTCTTATTTGCATAAGTAAATTTGAACACATCTGAGCTTTACAATGACCCAAGAAAAGAATTTCTGCCACAAGCCCCATTATGTGGGAACACCTAATCAGAAAAGTGAGCTGTGACTCAGGCACCCAGGCTTAACTGTGCCATCGCTGAAATGCTCTGTGTAGTTACTTTTCAAACAAGGCATAGGTTAACATTTGCTCTACTAAATTTTGTCAAAAAATTGCAAAGAAGCAAATTCCTAAAAACCGTGACCTATGAAGAGAAAAAGAACACAGGTATTGTAGGAAATTATTTGCCACAGATACCTGTATCAGCTCCACAGCAAAGTATTAGAAGTACTGTTTTAATTAAAAACATGAACTTTAAAAAGAGTTCACCATTTATATATGCTCAGGATTTCTTCTCACTGTGCAAACTATCAGAGTGCTGTGCAGTGCTGCGTAAGCTGGCATCAGCTTTCTCTTAATTAAGTTTGTTCATGGGCAGCACAGCATTTGCTAAAACTAAATATTGCTAGAACCGAATTGTTATTGGTCTACCCACCACAGAGCTGCTGCAGAACTTTCCATCACGCATTTTATCCGCCAATGCTGATTTGATTTGCCCTTCATCTTGGGTAGCAAATACAGACCTGAGTCACTATGGTTTCTGTCTTCAGAGCATAGCATAAGATACATGGTACCCTCTTTTATTTGCACAAAATGCGATCCTAACCAGAACTATCAGAGACCGATATAAAAACCCATTTCTCATACTTGTGCCACTATGAGGTGAGATTTTTATAGCTCTTTACTTTTAGTTTTCTTTGAAATGAATTTCTGCAGTTTTCAACTCATACAGTGCACGGGAGCCAGAAAGACAGCTCAACCTCTATGAAAGTCATTGCATCACTCAAGCTCTGAAGGCGTTCAGTTGCCTCCTCATTCTCTTTTGTACTGTTTTAATGACAACATTCCTATTTATATTGCCATTAAGTAAGAATCATTTTATTACCTCAGATTACCTAAAGTCTGTCTATAACCATTTTGAACAATGCTCCGTAATCACTGAGCCATGAACCCCAAATTAGAAACTCACTGATGACCTCTGGAAGTGAAAGACTAGTTTGTCAGATGAGCTGTAGTCTAAGTTTAACACCTTACCTATTTATTTTGTTTTGTCACAGACTTGGTCCTAGTGCACTTAAGACATGATGTCTTATTGTAAGTTAGACAATACTGCATTCAGTATATTTATTTGGGTTGTATTACGTTGGGTTAATGACACACTGATTGATGTATATTTTCCAGGACTCTCTTACTGATATTTAGACAGGTGTCAAGTCCTTTGCCCCTGCACGGAGTCAACAAATCCTGCAGTTTAACTCCTACTATTCACACTCTCACAGAGTTGTATTTTACGTAATACTATCCCACAGAAAAGGTGCAGTTGTATGTATGTGTATATACTTACATAAAGAAAGAAACAAAAGGTCACAAGAGAGATTGTTTGGTTTACAGAGGACACAGTACGTGATCAGAGAACAGTATAAACCTTTCATTATCAATACATGAGGAAAGTAAGCTAACTGTAGCTAAAAGGCTGTATGCACTAAATAAATAGAATTAAACCTAGAGCTTACCTTCAAGTGCTCTTAAAAAAGATCTTAAAACTACGTACGAACAAAACCCCACTGCCAAGGATTATTATGATTATTTGGTATTTTGAAGGACTCAATGTGCACAAATCTGAGCTGCTTAGTAGCCCTACTTGAGTTACTCAAAAATAAATAAATAAATAAATAAATCAGTAATTCCAGGGATACCAACTAATTGAAACACAGATTTTACATATAGAAATGTTCACTGCAAAAACATCTGATCGTAGTTACATTTAAAAAAGAAAATCACAATTATTTTTGTTCTCCTTAAAATCATAATATTCCCAGACATCTGAAATAAACACATAGATCAGACATTATAAAACTCTTTCATGAAATCTACATTCTCTTGAATAAGCTTAACTCCATAAAATTACGACAGCAGATTCCAAAAAGCAGGATTTATATAGAAAGCAATGGAGATTCTTGAGTAAATAATTCAAATTATTACAGAATTTCTAGAAGAACTCACTATTTTACTGTATACATTTGTTATGGCAGTAACTCTCAAGACATGGTCTGGTAACTGGACCAAGAGGATTACAGCAGTGCAAGTACATGTTTTTCTCCCTAATCTCCCTCAAGACACAACGATAACACTTCAGTGGTGCAGACAGAATCCAGCACTGCAGAGGACAACTTTGGGTTCCTCAAGCTGAAGATGTAAAGATAAGCCTATGGATAAATCCCTACTGTTCAATTACTGGAGAATGTGAAGGAGGTTCCCTGCTGCTAACCAAGCTCAGGAGGGACTGAGTATTTCTACATCACAGGAGTGTGGTGAAAGAGAGAGATTTGCTGTCTGCTCCTCCAGTGGCCATAGGATGCCATACTGAAGCAGCAAAGTCACAAATTACAGGTGTTCTCATGCATGTGTAACACGCACTTGGTCAGGGTGGCTTTTCTGACTCTATACTACTGTTTCTAGCAGCTGTTCTCCCAACAGATAGAAATATTTGCTCTGCTATGGCTTGATCCTTCTCTAACTGAATTCTAAGTTCACACTGATTTTATTCGGCAGTATCAGGATCTGTGCTCGAAAAGATATTTTCAAAACTATATTCAGGAGGATTTATAAAGAAAATACAAGCAGATGCTCCTCCTCTGATGTTTTGCATATATTTATTGTTTGCCTTTTTTTTCTTTCTTTTTTTTTTTCTTCTTTTAAAGCTGCCAGTAAAACAAAGACAGTACAGATCTGGAACGTTGCACATGCTTGGGTACATTCCCCACAGGGTTAAATTATTTTCCACACTGCATCTATTTGTAGATCAACGGGAACTTACGTGCTTTTGTTCAGAAGCTTCTCTGAGCTGGGGCTAACTTACGAAACTGAGATTTCTTCATGTAAAATTCAAAGGCTTAACATTTAACTGTCTACACTTGCACTGGAAAAAGACTGCAGCTACTATTAATGGTAGTAAATTATCAGCATTGGGAAAGCATTAGTAGCTTTAAGAGGACTTTTTGGGACAGTATAATGCTTTTTAATATTTGACCTATTGACCCAAAGGTGAATTCAAGCAGCACACAGATCCCATGTGATTGCTTGTGAAGAAAACTGAACACTTTCTTTTGTCATGTTTTATGTTGCTTCCTATAAACCATAAATGAAGTCAGAATTTTCTTGTCTGGGAATTCCTGTTGGGATAAAGGTTGAGGTCTACTTACCCTGAGTCCATACAGACTGCTAGAGAACAGTTATTCATCTTGATGCACATGCCAGAAATGGAAACCTACTAGTCCTTGAGGATGCATCAATTTTCAGGGAGTCTGGATTCTTCTAACTATTACAGTAACTAAGGGAAAAAAATCTACATAGACACTGCTTAAGGAAAACAAAACCCACCATAAAGTACAGACTTGACAGTTTTATTTTGAGAAATCTGTATTTAACACAGATAAAAATACCATTCCCTTTTAAAATCAGGCACAACTCACTAAGAACACACTACAGAAATACCTACACTCTTCACAAATGCATCAGATATAGAAGGCAATCAAGTCATGCTTCAAACGTGACAAGGGATGGTTGTGGCTCAAAGCATGACAGACACTGAAATGTCACATTTTCCCTGTGTGTAGAATTCCTGGTGCTGAGTCAGCAAGTCCCAGTGGTGGGTGAACAAAAAAGGCCTTGAAACATTCATTTTCTACCCTTAGAGATTGACAGTGAGGAAATACTAACAACTGAAGCAACTGAAGAAACTGAAACTTTTTTAAAAAGAAGAAAATATTAAAATTGAAGAAAAATCCAGTGTTGAATTGCTGAACTATCTCTCACAGAAGCAGCTGAGCTACCTGCAGTCCTCTCAGAGACCATCAGAGCAACCTTTGATGTTGCTCATGACCCACATCATGAGACTGTACTGGTTAAATGAGGTTGAGAGTAGGAGCCAACAGCAGGTAAGCAAGACAAACAGGGGCTAAAACCTTGCATTTCTACCATATCAAGCAGACATGATTCCATAGTGCCATGGTCTCAGTGGTGCTGGCACTGACCTGCCACCAGAGAAGTCCACACAATGCTAAATAGTGGGGCTTAGCCAACAGGTGGACTGCAGGGAGGCCCAGGGACCACTTCACTACTTTCTCTGGCTCAGCTGGCCTGGGGCTGTTCCCAGCTCACAGAAAGGGGCACAGGCTATAGCTAATGAAGGAGGAAAGTAAAGCAACAGCATCGGGTGAACTGCCACTCATGATGGCCTGTGAACAAGGAGCAGAAGGAGAGACATATTGTAAGTCATGGACAACAAATAGAATTGGCACCAGGCATCTGTCATTCTTCATCAACCTCTCAGCGGAGGGAGATGAACAAAGTATTGAGGGTTTCCTTCTCCAACACACAAAAAAAAGAAATGGCACTACTGAGGAAGAAAACATCACTTATCGATATATTGTGCCCTGCCTATGCAGAAAATCGGGATCTGAAAGACACAGTGCATCAGCTAGAGGTTTGCAGACAGCCAGGGAAGAGTAGTAGATGCTCTACAACTCCACAACATTGAGAAAAAAAAATATAGAAAGACTAGCAAGAGAAACATGGCTCTTCTCTGCCAATTGATGGAAGTAAAGAGCAGAGGGAATTTTATTGTGCTTTGTTGTCTGCAAGGAATATAACTTCCACACGACATGTGAGGTAGCTAAACCTGAAAGTAGTCTATGAACTCATTCACCTTCCAAAACCAAGGAAAGTGTGATGTTCTCAAGTGAGTTTTCCTACAAACCTGCCATTAGTTCCTTCCACCTCTCCTATCAGTTAGAAGAATACAATTACCTGAGTTATGAAGGCTGACTCAAATTTTCCAAGCCAAGAAACTTTTCAAGTTGCATATCAGTGTAGAAAACACAAAGTCAGTAATTTTATGCAGAGTAAAGTAGAAAACCAACTCAGAAATTTGAAAAGGTAGATCGATGTGAACAATGTGTCAGGATCTGCCCACCAACAAAGGATCAACAGGCATAAACAAGATTTTCCTGAGCCATGAGGATTGTAACCTACTTTCACCACAGAGAGGAAAAAAGGAATTTCCTTCTGCTCAGAAAACTAATGGGCACTTATATTGCTGTTGTGGCAGAAGCAAAGAACATCAAGAAAGCTGATAAGCAAAGATGTCTGGAATCTGAAATGAAGTAATGCACGCAATGGCCTGCAGCCAGCTGGTGGTATACCAGAGAACTAACTAAGCTGCCTGGACAGAAGGCCACAAGCCAGGGCTGGCCACTGAGCAACAAAGACAAGCACAGGGGCATTGCTGCACCAAGTGAGTCTTCCTGCAAAGCTCATGCAATTCTGCTCCTTTGTGATCAAGGGATCAGGAGACAAACAGTATTGGAAAGACAGAAGAAGATTTATGACAGCAGTATAGCAGAGACTGAAAGATACAAGTGGAAATCCAAAACAGAGCACAATGCATGAACCAGAATACTTGTGATTGGTCCCTGTGAGAATGAGGAAAAGGAAATGTCTCAAGTCCTGCAATTCTATTTTTCCATCTGTTTCAAGAAACTTGAACTCAGCTGCCCTGCCAAGCACACAGTTGGCTGTGACTGCCTGCATATCACCAACTTGCTGTATTGTACAGAGCTGACCTATGAGAAAATGCCCTAGTATTTTACTAGTCGTCTCTTTGTGGCTCGTGCTTCTTATGTCTAGGTAGTACATTGGTTGTGGCTAATCACGGATAAAATCATAGCATCATGTATCATTAAGGTTGGAAAAGACCTCTGAGATCATCTAGTCCAACCATCAACCCATCACCACCATGCCCACTAAATCATTTCCCTCAGATCCACATCTACATATTTCTTGAAAGCCTCCAGTGATGGTGGCTCCACCAACTCCCTGAGCAGCCTGTTCCAGTGCCTCATCGCTCTTTCAGAGAACAAATTTTTTCTAGCATCCAACGTGAACCTCCACTGGCACAACTTGGGGCCATTACCTCTTGTCCTATCACCTGGAAGAAGAAGCTGATCCCTACTTTCCTACAATCTCCTTTCGGGCAGTTGTAGAGAGCAATAAGGTCTCCTAAGCCTCCTCTTCTCTAGACTAAATTCCCAATCCCATTTCCTTCAGTTGCTCCCTATAAGACTTGCGCTCCAGGCCCTTCAAATCTTTGTTGCTCTTCTCTGGACATGCTCCAGGACCTCCATGTCTTTTATTGTATTGATGCACCCAAAACTGTACACAGTACTTGAGCTGCAGCCTCACCCATGCCAAGTACAGAGGGATGGTCACCACCCTGCTCCTGCTGGTTGCCGTATTTCTGATACAAGCCAAGGTGCCACTGGCCTTCTTAGCCACACTGCATATGCATGTACCTGTGTGTACGTGTCAATCTATGGGAAGGATCTGTAAAAGTATGTAAGTGCAACAACAGATTATATTATACATGTACAAGTACATTCTACTTTAAGCATGCTTTCAACTTTGAAAATCTGGGTAAACAGATGTCCGTTTGTAAAGACATACAAGCTTGTACCCAGACTTCCAAAAAAGGAAGAACATTTTCAATTATGCTTACATATCTGTGAGTGACTGTGTATACAAAGGAAGTATCCACACACATAGACACTTAATGTGCTTTGCTGGTGGTATGTTTGAATGTGATTAAATATATCTGTATGTAAACATTTTTATATACTTGTGTATATGCATAAGGCATTCATATAAAAAATGATGGCTACATCAGTTCAATAAATGAAGATTCTTATTACTCCCTTTCTCACTTATAAATCATAAGCAGCTCTAACAACTTATTGCAGTAATAAAACCATGAGAAAGGATATGTAGGCATTTCTTGAGTCCCCGACTGGAAAGGGATTACAAAGAAGTCTATGAATCTTTCTGAATGCAGCTGAGGGCTGGCAACTAAAGGCAAAAGGGAATCTGCTGTGGTACATAGAGAGTGGTGTGGTCCCAGAGTCCATCTCCTCCCAGGATGCTGAAAGCTGGGTTCTGGGTCTTGCACAGGTCCTTAATTGCCCCGGTTGTTTTGTTTTAGCTTTAGAATATTTTCATAATAAAAGATGTTGAGTTGAAGAAATAAACTTGAGTTACATTACACTTAAATGTTCTGGATTACCTTTCCCAGAAGCTGTATTCACAATCTTTTTTCAAACCAATTACAGTGAAAATCAAAGCTAAAGGCCTACAGCTGACCATTTTAAACTATCATGTATCTAATACTTCACCACCATAGCAACAAACTTGAATGAGAGAGAGCCACTTTATCGTGTAAAATAGGAGTGCTTTTATCAGATGTGGACTCGTTCTTCCAGTGCTTTCCCTTGCAGATACTGACAGTTGATGACAAATGGAAATTCACTCAGTACTTGGGAAACAACTTCAACATTCTTGAGGAGGTGAAACGCAGTTGTTCCTAAAGGGTTAGGACCAAAATCTACAATTTACAACATCTTTAAATGGATGTCTATTTTAAATAGATGTCTACTGTAGAGTTTGCTTGTGAAGTTCTCATCATGACTGCAACAACTCCTAGTGGGAAAACATATGCATCTGTGGATATGTATATGTATTTCACCAGCCATGTAAACACTTTAAACCTAGGGGATTGAACCTGATAGTTCGCAATCCTGAGAAATCTGTGCTCAGTTCAAGTGTGCTTGACAGACCAAGCTAATGCTGCATATATTCAGCGGGTCACTTGCAAAAACTAAAAACAAAACAAAAACAACTCTGAGTTCTAAGTATACAAGTTGGTAGATAATATCTACCCAAAATCCCTTGTAAACTCCTAGTTTCCCTGAACAGAAAAATATATATCCACTAGATCTCAGGGAATAACATCTCAGCTCAGTGTTGACTTCGTTGAGGACCTGCAGATCAGTGAGCGTTGCAGACAGGCACTCAACCAGAAGCCTCAGAGTCAGATTTGGCATTCAGGGGCTTCCCAGCCTTAGCCCTCAGGGGAGGAGAGGGTGAGGCTGGCTCCCTGAGGAAAGTATCGACGACCCTTGTAGATTGCTTGGTTTTCAAGTGGAATAGTTTCAAGTTATGTGACCTTATTTTACCAATCAATCAACTTACCCCACTACACTGCCTTTAACAGGTTTTAGAGATACTACTCTATTTTTCAAAAGATTTTTCAAGAGCAATTCCCAGAGACATTTGCATTTACTCTGCTATTTAATACCTAAGATAATAATATTGGAGAGCTCAAAATAGTAAAGTGTGGCAAAAATATTTTGAGGGATTCAACATAATCAGAAGGCCCTGCTAATGGAAACAGGAAGAAAAAAAAAACAAAATATACAACCAGATTCTGTCAGTTGAGATACATGTGTAAAATCATGCTGCACTATCCCAATATTGCTGAGCCCTTTGTAAATAAAAAAACATTCTTTACTTTTCAGTTCTGCCAATCCTGCCACTCATTCTGTACATTCTAAAATTACTATTAAGAAAAACACTACTCAGAGACGAAGTATACTTGAAACGAAGGCCCCAGTTACTTAGGGACGATTAAAGAGCAGCCTGGGTATATTAATCACAGTCTTCTAGACCAATTCCAAATCGGGCAATTACAATCTGCCTACCTAAAATTCTCCCCAGAGTTTCAAATTATTTGTGATTTCCTTCCTATATAAAGTGCTGTTTAGCACAGCCAGTAAAGACTAGTTTCATTCAAGTGATAGGTGAATGACCCACATTGACTACAGAAAACGTGTAAAAACACTTTGGGATCCTTCAGGAAGAAGGACACTTACTACCTGGTCATTTTACAGTGCTTTTATTATTAGAAGAGGAATTACTCCTATCTAGATGTTTCTTCACACATTTCTTAGTAATGAGGAATTCAGAGTTTGGACTGTTTTTCTAAAAAATAAATGAGGTTATTTTTTCTGTAAATTTAAGATGATAGATTTGAAATGCAAGCACTATATCACTAAGATGTTTCAGGAAAACATACACAACTTCTTCTACTTTGAAAACTATTCAGATCATTTGGTGAGTCAAAAAAGATTAATGATTTATTATGGGGCTCATTAATCAAAAATTGTGTGTGCATGTTTTTTAAAGGACCAATTCCACTGTTCAAGTCAATTAGGTCCTCTAAAGCTATTACATTGGGAAGGAGCTGTAATATTACCAAGACTTCCTGCAATATTATTGAGACTTCCCCGAGTGTATTTAGACTATAAAATAAATGCTATTATTCAGGAGATACTGAATTGCTAAGCTTCTTAAATTTGTGCAATTGGGAACTTGAAGTACATTAAAATGCTGAAACTCATTAAGAGCCCTTTTCACAGCTGCAAAATCGTTGGCATTCACAGCACTGCTCAGAACAATAAACCCTCCCCACACCTTTGAGCAGGGCAACTTCCGCTCCTCTAGCACCACTTTAAATGAATCAGTGAGGCAGAACTGGTGTCTTATCTTTCTATCAACCTCCTCTGTCGAAAGAGAAACAAAAAAGCCACAACAACACTAATATTCTGAACAGAAAAGAAAAATGCACAAGCATACTGCACAAATCTCCCCTAGCACAAAAGCCTTAGCTATCGTTGGTGCTTTGCTGGAATATAATTCAATTTTCCCCATCAGTAACAAACCAAATACCTTCAGTGGCAGAAAAAAATCCACTTTTTTCTTCCAAACCACCCACCAAACCGTGTCTTTGTAGATATGAGTTTTGTTTTTCTGGAATCAAAAAGCAGGGACTCAGCAGTTCTGCAGATGTAAAACTGAGTTTATGATGTCTGTATCCGGTCACTCTGAGTGCTGAAAATGTCCTCTTGCCCCTGGTCACCACAGGGCTGGATTTTACATCTGCCTAGTGTCATCCCAACAAACAACCGCAAAGCTGCGGACACTTCATACACGTTTCCTACACATTATCTGGCAGATAGAGGAGCTAATCCTGGTGGACAGAATCAGCATCAGCAAAACCACAACTGCATCAGGATCACCGATGATCAACTTATCACAACTAGAAGGGAGTGACGTTGTAATGCAAATGACAACAAGGGTGAACCAGCCTTTCTCTCTGATCCAGTGGCAGCACTTTCTGTCTCCTCATACAGGAAGGTCACAACTGCACTTGCACTGACCTCACTGACCCAAAGGCAAAAATCCCAAATCTTGTCAATGACAGAGTGCCTCAAGCCTGGTTTCTCCAACTGGAGGATTTGTTTCCAAGTAAATTTCCACTGGGCCACCTACTGTGCTTCCTCTGGAATTTGAAAATCTGACAGAGAAATTCACTAACAGACCAAAAATTAAGTATGAGTAAGAACTCTGGGAATAGTGACTTCTCTGAAGATTTCACAATATTCACTGTTAGTTTGGTGCTGGACAAACCTAAAAGAAACAGTCTTGGGATTACTGTTTATCTTTTAGAAGTCTATGTGCAAACTGTATTTGCCTATTGCAAACCACACCCAAAAGCAACAAGTGCATTGCCTCCCCAAGAGGGAAAAATCATTCCCTTTTCTGCGCTGAACATTTCTGAAAGAAATGCACTATAGTGCATTTATGTCAAAATGTTAAAGATAATTATGGATTTCAGATTGGGTTTCAAAGATTCAACACAAGATATTAGCATTCAGGATAACAGAATTAATAATGGGAAAAGAAGGTGTGGTTCTGTGTGGGGGTTCTCATCTATATCAAACAAACTCTGAGAAAGCAAGAATATAAAGGAAGCTTAAAGTATGACAGAAACAAGGTATGTGGTTAGAAGCAAGAGTTGCTTTGATAGTGCATGAACTGAGATGGTTTTGTTCCCCCTAACCGGCAGCTCAGGGTTCTGCTGAAGCTTTCTCATTCTTGACAAAACACTGTATGATTGCTATAAAACAGATATTTTGATACGTGACTTTGTTTCTGACTCCATATTTTCAGTCTGTAATGCCGAACTCACGCAAAGTGAGGAGCATAGAATCAACTATTGGCTAACCAACATGAGCATGGGTACCCACATAACCCTTAAATCCACCATCTCCCAACAACATCACAGCCACGGACATGGCAGTAGTCATAACCAGTGCACGGTCGTTGGAATAAAGAACAATGGAAGAAATACAGCAGTGCCAAATTCCAGCTGGAAATAAAAGTCTAGCAAGGAAAGGACAGTACCACTTTCAGCCATCAAGTTGACTGGAGCTTGGAAATAATAGACTTATAGAATGGTTTGGTTGGAAGGGACCTTAAAGCCCATCTGGCTCTAATTCCCTTGCCATGGGCAGGATTGCCACCCATCAGGTTCCCTAAGGGCCCATCCAACCTGGTCTTGAATGCCTTCAGGGACAGGTCATGACAGGTACTTGCATGGAGAGAAAGAGGGGTAGGAAGGAAGCCCTCGAAATTTTTCAGTACATGATGTTTTAGAAGATTTTGCCATTTGTTTAGAGTAACAGTCTCCTAGGGGAATAAACAGCATTTCATCCTTCAAGTACTTTGGGTTTCCTTCTTGAAATCATTTTACTCCTATCAGATCATTTCAGGGCTTTCCTTCCCCTATAACTTAAAGTGCTTGAACTTTTGCCATCTTGTATTTTGTGAACACTTTAAAACAGAATGACAGCTTTCTAGCACAATCTTAAAATCAATCTGAATCTATTTAAGCTAGGTTTTTGTTGTCCCGGAAAATAACATATCCAAGATTTTGTGCAAGAAGTGCAACTAAGCAGCTCAAGTACCTTCACTAGTATGATAGTCTTATTCATTTGAGAGGATGCTTCAGTATTTTTTTTTATATATTTTTTTACAGAAAAAAGATCCTTCTGGAGAGAAGATTTGGCTTCCAGAGATTTTCTTAGGGTTCTTTTAAAATACAAGTTATAATTCTCTGCTTTGCACCTCAAATCATTACATTAAAAATTATAAATACCCTTGTACCACTCCAATTGAATAATACTGGGCATTTGGGACTGAAGTTACATATCTGTACTTAAAGCTAATTGCTAATGACTGAACTGCACAGAAACACAAAGGTGTGTCCACAAACGTCTGCATGCGCACATGATGGTTTTATGCATAGTACAAACCTGATTTGAATAGTGCAGTCTGGGTCTTCAAGGAGTGGGTGAAATGGGACTTCAAACACAGTGCCTTCAAGCATAAAATGGTTTCTATTTTTCAAACTGACTTTTAAGAACAGTGTGAGTAATTCATTTTATTCATTAATTATGTTTTGTTGATTAATGTGGACTGCACCTTCCAAAAAGAAAAAGAAAAAAAAAAAATTGAGTATTTTCCAGGCGTTGTCCAGACAGCAAAATGTGACAAGAAAAGCATTTCCTAAAGTTTAAGGCTCACAACAGACATACAGATTGCTCAGTGTGCTATTTTAGGTTATCTGGATAAAGTGAACACTGGTGTATGTGAACAGGCAGCTCTGGCCTAGCAGGAGATGGGAGCCCGTTCACATTCTAAGCTTGCACTGGGACACAGTAGCAAGAAGGACAGCTGGGAGTAAGCTTCTCATCACACTGAGCTTTGCTCCAGCATACGCAAGAGATAGTGAGTAGCTTTTATTTAACTTAAGACATTGTCAAAAGGGATCTTAATTCTCCTAAACCCAAATTACTTGCCTTTAACACCTTCACTGAGTACAAAAGCTCACGTGAATGTGAGGTTAAGAGGACTGAGGGGTCGGCAGGCTCCAGATGACTGTGTCAGATTTTGAAAGCTATTTATTTGTACTGCACTTACAGATATAAATGAATGGAAGTTGTCATTCTTAATATCTATGCTACATGTAATTTGCTAGCTAAATCAACCCAAGAATTTGCGGGAAAATGTTTTGATTATGTTTGCTTTCACTCTTAGTAATTGCAGCTCAATCCTGGAAACCACTTGCAGTGGATAAAAGTAGCACCATCTCTTCGGGCATTATTTTCTGCAATCCCTTATGAATTTGTGCATCTGCCCTTCCTTGCCAGATGATGCTGAAGAGACAAGAGCAAGGCCCAGGGTGGGGTAAACAGTTTATGCTAATTCTAGATCAGCCAGTGAACAGATTAAATCTAAAGAAAAAAAAACAAAACAAAAAACCAAAAAAAAAAACCAACCAAAAAAAACCAGCAGAGGTTGAGAAGAACTGAAAATGTGAATGCATATATGAATTATAGCATCAGTTGTTTGAAGTACAGAAATCACTTATGTCTTACCCAACTGATGGCACTGCTGGTCCAACTTATACAAGCTATTTGAAAGCCTCAATGATCACCAAGACCAAAACTAAGCTACAAAGGAATATCTAACTAAATCTGGAAATGAAAGACTTCTTAAACTTTTTAGACAAAGCAGCTAAGCTTTCGTCCAGCTTCACTGAAGCTGTTTGTCAATACCCAAGGTTGAACTGAGAACTCAGACTAAACAGAGTAAATATTAACTGGGTTGAGCAGGTTTAACAACAGATGAGGCTGAATGGGGAAAGATCTATACAAGTTAAAGTGCAGTATTTGTAAATTGCAAGATAAAAACACTATAGAAACAATGAAACAGCACACATCAGTAATCTCATAAGCTCCTGCAGAATAACTGAAAGCAAGGAGCATTTTAACCAACATGAGGAAAGCAGGTACCTACCCTGTTTTGAAACACTTTAAAAATATAGCCCTCTGATTTTTCTCTTTTTTTTCTTTTGTCTCATGCTCCTGCCCATACTATTATAAGGAAACAGTCTTTATTTTTTAACATTGTCAGATTGTCAGCTATATTTGGCCTACTGGACTCCTATTTTCACATGGTTTTAATCAAATTCTTTAGTTTGCCAACACAAAGACGACCAAACTTAGTTGAAATCTGATCATGAAAGCATGTTCAAAGCTAGGAAAAATTTCTGTTCCTAGTAAGCTGGAAAGAATTCACAAGTTACATTGTAAATGTAGCTCAACCCCCATAAGAACAGTGCTACAAGACTACTCTCTTTCTGATGATACATAAATAGTTAATAGAGGAGTTAAAATAAATGATGCTTAAAACGTGGATCTTAATTCATGGACTTTATGACAATAATAAAACATAGTGATGGGGCTTTTTAATGGCTTCCACAGTTCAGCCATCATCTCTTAATGGATAGGACCTCAGATCTTACGGTCAAGCATAAAAAGGCAGCTCTTGCCATCCTGGGTGAGGCTGCTGGTACACCTAATCTGGAGACTGCATTGCATTAGTATCAGTTTTGTCATTGCACTAAGACCAACAGCAGCTTTTGCTAATATAACAGCAGAGTTCATCGTCTATAAGGGAATCAGAAAAATTGAGTCATTGCTGCTCAAACTAATCTGCATTTCAGACTTAAAAGTTTCTTCAAAACTGCACTTTGCTATTAAAATTGAAGGCTGGGTAGGAATTTCCAGGGTTGTATGCGCACTGTAACACTGGGTTCTGCCAGGCCTGGCCCCACCTGGAGCAACAGTCATTTTGGATATTCACTTTCCCTTGTGTTAGAGACCTTAGGACAACAACATGACCTCTGCTGCACAGAGGAATGGCTAAATGCTTTCAGTAAAGTAAGTCTTTTAAGTCGACATAATCCTTCCAGAACATGTCGAATGCAGCCACTAAAACCGTAACCTACATATGGTCTCAATTAAAACTAACAAACAAGCCAGGCCTTCAATTATGAGGCCTTTCAGAAGCAAGGAGCCAAAAGCACAATAATCTCTGTACACTGTGCTTTAGGGACTCACAGCAGAGCCGCCCACAACCTCATCCCCACAGCATCTCCAGCACCATTCAGAAAAGAATCATGGAATAAAAAAAAAAAAAATAGGGCTGGAAAAGACCAAGACTAAGATCATCTTGCCTAACCGTCAACTCATAATCATCATGCCCATTAAACCACGTTACTAAGTGTCATGACATGGGCTTCAGCTTTCTAAGACACAGCGCTCGCTTCCACAGCACGAGGGCTGTCCGGTGCTCACCTCCTTGCTGCTTACAGCACCAAGAGCATCTTCACTGATGGAGAAGAGAAAAACACCACGTTCCTGAGCCCACCAGTCCATGGGAAAGCCCTCCATGCAACCATGGGTAACACACTGCCGACTTCAGCCCCTGGGAGCCAAGAGCATTTAGAATGGTTTGGGATTAATGGCAAAAATGAAGAAATTAAATTTGCACTGCTTCCTACATTTAGTAAAGGAAATTATGCATTTCCCACAAAGCCTAATGCCGTCTCTGCAGGGATTATATTAGTATTTATTGTTTTGTTTGCTCAAATAAAACACCTGTCGAGGTCAGCTATTCGAAGAATTTTTAATATACCAGCCTTACACTAAGGAGAGTAAGAAATGTTTATAGAGGCACTCCTGGCAAGATTGTTGGCGTTTTCTCCCCCCAGGTAGGTGCATAATGATTTAATAACAGAAACAGCATGCCCACAAACCTCTGAACCTCAGATTTAAATAAAAACTAATATATCTGAAATCTGGGTATCAGTCTCCACAGTTTCTGTGTCTCTCCGTGTTATGAAAGGAGGCGTAACCCTAGGATACGGCATCCTTCCTTTATAAAGTCCTATCTTGGAGTGTCAGAAGTCAAGGAATTAAAAACAAAAGCCAAATAAATCGCTGTCAATCACTGAAGTCTTTGATGTCCTCCTTCCCTCACGATGCATTATGCTCTCTAAATGGAAGGATCAATCACCACGCGCTGGAGAGTCCAGATGTCCCTCTTGTGCCATGATGCCAGTGCAGAGACAGCTGATTGAAGCACGGCACAGCCCATGTTTCAGACAGGCGGGGAGAAAAATGCAAGTGGGAGCACAGAAAAAACTAAGCTAAACACTCAGTGCAACTAAACAACACAGCCGATTTCTGTTTCAGCATTTCTCAGGATTTTCTATTAAATGACAGCTCGTTTCAGTCTGTCTTGCCTGGTATCTCCTCTCTGGTATCTCCAAAAGTGCTATTCCTCACTCACAAACTGGATTTTATTCTTTAGAAAAGGAAAAAAAAAATGTAGGCAGCTCTAAAAGGTAACACCTCCTACTTATTTCCATGAAAACTGTAACAACTACAAGAAGTGCAATAACACTATATGACTGAGCACACTCCCATCTAGAAAACACTGCTTTTCAACATAGTAACCACAATTAGCCATGCATTTTCACCAACAATGAACAAGAGTCGCGTTCATTGAACATGCTGCACTCGTGAAAATCAGCGTGGCTGTCTGGAACATGGCATGTCTCTCACATTACTGTCACCACTGCTGAAATGTACCACCCACAGCTCCACTATGCTTATATCTCACTGGTTGGTCTCCATAAACGTTCAGCAAGTGTCAATGAATGTCCATGGGTGCCATTTTTTCCTCATGAAGGAATTCAGTACCACACCTTTCTATATGCAATACACATACACACACTCATGTCAGACCACCCTCTGCTGCCATCTGTCACGTGGCAATAACATGTAACGGAATATTCGTGGGAAGGTTCAACCTCTACTGCCATAGCACTAGCACCCACATCTGACATCATGGGACAACATTAATAAAATAGGCGTTACTTTCAGAGCAGAACATGTACTTATGTTTACAGCCATCCATAACGGTATCACATTGGCCTGTCTGAACTTGCTTGCTGTTTGTTGTTTTGTTTTGTTTTTTAAAGTAACTAAATAGGCTGCTCATTTTCCTCAACTGCAAAAAAAAAACAACAAACAAACAAAAGAAAAAACAGCACAACTGCTTTGCCAAGAAGATGCTGCAGTTAAAAAAAAAAATAAAAAAAAAGATGGCAAAAAAGAGATGAACTTATCCACAGAGAAGTGTAACAGTTATATTTATATGCTGATATGAGAGCCAAACTTGAGCCCAGCCAGGCCCCACCATCCTGCAGGGGAGATCCTGCAAGAAGGCTGCAGACAAAAGCCCCCATAATGTAACTGTATGGGAAAAGATAGAGCAAATCTGGCAGGATGAGGCCCCTAATTACAGTGCTGGTGACTGATAGAGCTTAACTTATTCTCTGGTAAAAGAAATGAATTGTAGTGGAGAACTGCTGGCCAAGAGATGGTGTGAACAGAAAACCTGTCGAGCACGGGTGTGCTTGGCCTGTGACAAGAGTTAATGAGTTTTTCATCCTAATTCAAACAGGTTTGTCACTTGAAGGCCGCTATTCTTCACATGTCTAGCAGGACTGAATTCTGTTGCCCTTTCTCAGTTTGAGGAGCACCCTACTGCATAAACATTCCCTTTAATTTCAGATTATGGCGATCATGGGTACAATCTGGTCCTTATAAACAGGGACTTGAAGAAGAAACAAATGTCAAGCAGAGATAAAAGTAGCATTGTACTTTTAATTATCAGAGTATCTTATTTCACTTAAAGGAACAGATTTGCTGGTCTTCTCCAGCTGCCTTGCATCATCACAGCAGTGTAAAGCATTGTAAACCCACTTCAGCCAAATGGTTAAAGTGGACTAGCAGCTGCTTTACATCACTGGAGCAGCATAAAGCTGCAAGCATTTGAACCTAATCCATACTCTTTCAAGGCACTTTTCTTTACCAAAAAAGAAAAAGCTTTTCTTCTATGTCAGTGACTGCTGCTTAACTGAGAGAGCAGAGCCATCCACTTAAGGGTAACAAAACATACCCAAAAAAATCTCTGCAAACAATTTGGAAGTAGAATTTGCTCCTTTTACTCTCCTTTGGCTAGCAAGAACATTTCAGTCTCATCAGACTGCCAGTGATGGGAGAAAACTTTTTAAAGTAATATGCCTCATTCTCAAGCCTGATTTTATTCAGCGCCCAATAGAATTCTTCAGCACATGTTAGAAGGGCAGATTGTCACTGTTACTTAGGGCTTGGAGTACAGAGAAATCAATAAGCAGAGATAAAGACAGATAAACACTTTGGTAAGAGATGAAACAAGAAGAAAAATACCACTCTTCAAATGTTTCTGCTTAGCTAATGCAATGCAGAGGAGGTGTGGTTCTTTCCCCAAGGTGTCTACTGCTCCTTTCCCTCGTTTCAGTCCCATGGCTATACAGGGGCTCCCTCTGCTCACACACTGCACTACATCATGATTAGCTGAGCAATTAACTATGCCCTATGCTGTTCCTTTTTCACCTAATTATTGCTTCATTTCTCAACCACGTGGAGCAATCATTCCTATTTGGCCAAGCGCCTAGGAACCACAGCTATTCATTTCCCTCAAGTTTTTCTAGCAGAAGTCAATCTTCAGCTCAGTATGAGCATTTGCTTTTACCTGTGTTTGAGAGGAGAAAGAAGTAGTGCCACAGGGCATCAGGGTATGCACATGTGTGCACACGTGATCACTTACTCTTAACCACCTTCTTGTCCCCCACCATGGCTGCTGGAAGATGATGAGGAGAACAACAGTAGGCTCGAAGCCCATCTCCTACCAGTAAGCAATGGCTGCCTCACAGTCCAGTCCCTGGGGAAAGGAGACAAACAGCCTGGCTGCCTGTATTTATCCAGCTTATAAATTTCTGAAGATAATGGCAACTTACTGCCAAACCTGACAGAAAGGAAAGGTTTTCAGAAAGCAACGATAGTTCTGCATGTCTTTTGCAGTAGAGAAAAGGGGGATGAGAGACCAAGGAAATTCTCCCAGACTTAAAAGTAGTATGTGTTCAGCACAAGTGCCTTATAAATACCTCCAATGTGGAAAAGCTTCACTCAGATCTTGTGAGTTCTGCAACACCCCCATCAATCAATTCTAGAAGATAAATCTGCTGGAAACTAAGCTTTGTTAGTCCTGATGCTCACAGAATGACATGCTAACAATCCCACTGCCACTCACCATGCAGCAGCCTTTCTTGGCTCCCCTCTCTCCTGTGTCAATCCCACGGGTGGCTAGGCTCCAGCAAAATGCAGCTTGCCTGAGTTACCTCAGTATTTGTAACCCCCACTGATCTTACCAAGGCTGCAAGAAAACTGAATTTCATTGGCACACAGAGATTCTACCCGTGAACTTGGTCATCCCTGTATCCCCTTCCCAATGACTGTGGTGCATTGGGTGAGGCCAGGTTTGGTGCTCCCAAATCAGCTCATGCATCACTTTTGATGGATGTCCCATAAATGCGTCTCCGTCCAGAAAGTGAAACCTTGAGCACTGACAATACTTTCTGAAAATGACAATTATTTTGAGTGTCTTCTTGCAAGCCATTTCAACTCAAGTACTCCAGTGAGTAGTAACATTTAATTTTACAGCCTGGGAGTATAGCAACTCTGTAATTTAAATGTTCCTGTTTCAATCATACCACAGTTTTCATGCAATTTTCTGTTCCTGACATTCACTGCCAGAAGCTGCAGAATCGACGCCACTTGCCACGGCTGTGCACACATAATTGCACAGTCATAACAAGCCAGCTGCCTGGCCACCATGTCACCATGTCCAGAGCATACCTGTAGCTCAGTGTCCCACCACACGAACTGGGAGAAGGCAGACCCCACACTGACACACTTGTTGCTGCTTCAGGAATCCAACAGCACTAACTATTGGAATTCACCCTCCAAAAGTTTCAGTTTCCAGGTTCCTTATTACCAATTAGGTCCTTATAAGAAGTTTGGGCTTTCAGAAACAAGCAGAGCAATCATCTTGCATGGATCAGAAATGCATGCACTCAGAGTGAACGCACACACTTTATCACCAGGAAAAGGTAATTAAAGAAAGACATCCTCTTCCTCAGTTTGAACTCAGGGAAAGAAAATGGCTTTTAAACCTGTCTTCTCCTTTCCTAGTGTAAAAAAAAAGAAAAAAAAAACAAAAAAACACGGAAAAATTAATTTATTTTTAAATTACATTTTGAATATCAGTCATAAAGTGTATCATGACTTTGTGGTACCCAGTTTCCATTCTTTGGACTCATGGTTTACCAGTAAGTGTATCCTCACATCCCATTTCCACACCTGAGCAAGGTAGGGAGGATAGATGGATACAGACAGTGCTCATGCAACATAGAAATCAGTTCGAAAATTAAAGACTATTTCTTTTCTTTCCTAACCACAGGAGAGCTGGAGCTTGTTGAAAGCAGCACTACTGCTGTTCTGTATCGACTCCCTCCTTCTTATAGCAGCAGCTCCCATTGACACCATGTTGACATGGCAAGCTGAAGGAGTAGCAAAGAACAGCTGCCCAGTCCCAAGCATTGGAAAGTGCTGGAATCATCCAGCACGAGGTACAGAGTGAACATCTATCATTAGGAAGGTCACTTGAGAAACACAAGCCAAGAGATTTGGAATTGATGCGTACAGATAATGCTGGGTGCAAGTCTGAGCTTCCATCCAAATGCACGGAGCTAACATTAGAATAATTGTTGTGCCCAATGAAATAGCTTTAATTTCACAGGAATTTAGGCAAAGCCAGAATGCATTTTCCTTTCATGGAGACTACATAACAAAGTCTATTGGCATGGGATTATTTTTTTGTCATTTTTATTGGTTATTATTTTGAGAAAGGTACCTCAAATGTTTCCTTAAATATGAGTAGATCTATTATGTTTTTGAAAACATGCTATCTGCCACTGAAAATAATTAAAGATAACTGTGAAAATGTACTAAAGCAAGTCACTTCCACAGACAAAAAACCTCCAAATGAGTGTTTTTCCATTTAAGTAGTAATATTAGTCAAAGAAAACATTTGGGGCTGGAGCAAGTATTTGGAACTATCACTTCAGCTGCTGATGCAAAAAAATAGCATAATAAGAAAATGAAAAGCAAAAAAGCAGAGACCCAGTATGAGAACTTAACACTACTTTCTTTACCCATGCCTTATGAACTTATATACATGGTAAATTAAACTTATCAGGCTATATATGTCCTTTACCATGGTTGACAAGTCCACGTGTAAATCCCAGCATAACAATTGCTAGACTGATTGTTTAGCACAAATCACTCGGAACACACATTCATGGCTCGATACTTTGGATTCACTGTCCATTATAACACAGCATGGTGTGCATGGGCAGCGGTTGCAGACATGCTGCACAACATCTGTGTGCTGTGGACATGGCTACAGAGCACAGCATTGTCCCAGGGATCCTTAAGATGACTGGCAGCAAGAGTGGAATTGAGTTTAACAAAGGTCCCATAGACTGTCCAAATAAAAAGCCTAGGAAATCTCTCCAGCTGATTCTGTTTGGGAAAGGGAGATATTAATGGGAAAAGGTGGGTAATGCTTCTTTTATGAAATACCCCATTCTCTGATTATCAAGGGTCAACCTGCAGAACTGCCTGGGTGGTTACCTGTTTTCGCAGGAAGGCACAGAAGCTGTCTGCAGTGTTCCAATTCCAGAAAAGAAAACTCAAAACATCTGGAGCCTTTCTTTCCTTTCTTCCCAAAGAAAACGCAAGCTAAATGTTTAAGAGCCCTGGGAGAGTTGTTGTAGATCCACACATAAAACATCCCCTCCCTCCAGTATGTGAATCAGCTGCTTGACAGAGCTGTGTGGAAACCAGGGGCTGGAAGAGCTGTTGGGTAGAAAGGATGAAAGTACATGTTTCCCTGGGGCTGTAGTTTCAGTCCAGCTCCAGAGAGTCAGAGCTGCTGCTGCCAGACACCATCTCAGTTATTCCTGCGCAATGATGGATGGTCTCAGCCCATTCCCTAATGAAGAGGTGACTTCATGAGGAAGGCCGCCATTACAATGAGCTTCATTTTTAGGGTAGTCATTAAAAAAAAAAAAAAAGAAAGCAGACTATAAAAAGGAGAAAAACCAACCAGTCAAACAAACATAACCCAACAACAAATGGCAATCTCACAAAATGCACGTCCCCATGAACTGAAATGGGGGTGATTTTGTAAGCCTGTGGTTCAAAATAGTAGATCTCTGTGAGTGCGCTACAGAATTGGAATGTGTATCCAATCCACAGGAAGGTTATGGCCAGTATGGCTCTCAAACCTCCAACACATATTGGGAAAATCAGGACCCCAAAAGTTTCCACAACCTCTACAAACTTCAGAAAGTTGAGGTGCTAAATGGCAACATGGAGCCCTTGGAGAGCTTTCTCCATTGTGTTTGCTAGTACTTTCTTTGCTTATAGGAAGAGAAGAGAGCTTCTCTAACAGATTAACAGATCTTGATTCCTCCCCCAACAAGAAAGGCAGTGTTAAAAATACAGAACTTGGTGAACACTATGAAAGGTTGAGGAGCCAAAGTGTGCATATGGAATAGCTGAACTTAAGCTTCCTCATTTAATGCTAAGCATTCAGGAAGCCAACAAGGAATTTCTATTTCACAGTATTATGGTGGTCAGAAGGAAAAAAAAATTTAGATACCCCTGGAGCAGTTGCTGCTGAGTGTACTACCAAAGTTTCTCTCATGTCCCTGTTTTCTCCAGTGTGTTTGAAACAAACTCGCCCATGCTTTGTGTTTTAATTGAGAGAAAGAGGTTCACAGAAGGCTTTACTCTAATACAGAAACTTGTATATTCTGCTAACTTGTAAACTCATTATACAATTGAAAAATAGAATAAATGTCTCTTTTGGGTCTTTTTGATCACAATGCCTGCACTAATTGGAAATGCAAAGAAAAACAGACTAGAAAAATTAGAACCGAGAGAGTTAATCTATACAGAAAGCTATTAATGGTACAAGGACTGCAGCCTGAATGATGCATTCAAGAAACAGAACCACAGAGAACATGACTATATGTGTTTCAGTGTGCAATCTTTTTGTACTCTAAACTGACCTGGTGCTCCATATTGTCTTTGGGGAAAAGAAAGAAGAATAAAAAAAGAAAATAAAGCAATCTATCCTACTGGGTGCTTTAGGCCATGAAATATGCTTTTCAAGTAGAACACATAAAATGTTTATATAAACCTCTGAATATTTTAGAATAGATCTGTCTCATTTGATTCATAATCCTACAACTGTTGTTCACTAAACTTATATTCCCTTTTTTTTGACATAGTCAAATAGCCCCGATTCTCAGATGCAGGATGACATTCAAGCAAATCAATTTCATTACAAGTTAAACTATTCTACTTGATTGTTTTCAATAAACAAACGGAGTATACGCTGTTTCCTTCTCTGTCTCCTACAGATCATTAAGGTCTACCTCTTGCTTTAGACATTGTTTACACTCACTCATGATCTTCCAATAAAAGCACATACCATTCCACCTCCCCACGCCAATTCTGGTTACGGCACTTAGCACTTGGAAAGCATGACAGGCACACATCAGAAACTAGGTGATATAAATATATGAGTTATATTCCTACTGCCTATTAATCACAGAATTACTGAATTGTAGGGGTTGGAAGGGACCTGTAGAGATCATCGAATCCCCCTGCCAAAGCAGCTCCCTAGCCCAGGTTGCACAGGTAGGTGTCCAGGCAGGTCTTGAATGTCTCCAGAGAAGGAAACTCCACACCTCTCTGTGCAGCCTGTGCCAGTGCTCTGGATATACTGATATTTACATTATCCTCCTCAAAAAGTGGGCCACCCCAGCTGAGGTCTGTCTATGATAGTCTGACTCATCCCTCCACCCCGATGTGTTTTGATCTAGCAGTTCCCTCTCTCCAAAAATCTTTTCAACATGAAAGACATTCTTGGCCACTATCACAACTGTGTTCCCAATGACACTGTATTATTACTGATGCTTACAACTGCCTCTTCCAAATCTCCTGACGGGTCAGAAGACAAACACAGAATTGCTCAGAAAGATTGTGAGTGCTCTGCTGTTGCCCAAGAAAATATACCCAAGTACAAAATTGGAGTTGTAATTTGTAGGGTTACTAGCCAAATTTCTGGAATGTCTGTGGCTGGTTCGGTTCCAAAAGAATGAATGGTGGCTCAGAACATCTCTAATATTGTCTGAAATAGGGAATGCAGCCCCATTTCACATGAAAGGGATATAGCATAGTGAAATAATATTAACTGATGAAATAAGGAGGGCAATTCTTACCTTAAACAATCTCCTCTTTTATCCAGATATAACAAGAGCAGACCAAAAAGTCCACAGAATGAGAATTATAACCAACCATCTAAAAATTCTCGCTTTTTCTTTTAGTCATATTTTTTTCAACACTAGTATTATGGTCTATTTTATCCATTTCTCTAGGGGGGGGGGGGAGTATGCGACTAACCACTCCTCGGTGTTATACTACTTTTCCAGTCCTTTGCCACAGTGCTAACTAAACAAGTTAACTATAGCTAACTTAAGTGCTATACAGTCATCTCCTCTGTAAAGTTTTATACAGTGATTTTCCTCTTCAAGATTAAAGACAGAATAATGCAAGTAGATGTATTTTTATTTTTTAAAGAAGAGTACCAACTCCCTCAGAGGAGAATAAATCTCTAAGCCTCTCCCAAAGCCAAAGCTGAATGTGAAGGGCACCACATTATTCCCAGTGTCTTGAGGAGCCATGCAAACTTCTGTCTTTCAGAGCTTAAACAACATCATTGCTTTTAATGTATTTTCAAAAAATGCATCAGCCTTAAATTTCCCCAACTGTAAGCAGGCAGAAACTATTAATACTACTGGCAAAAGATAAGGTGCACATTTGATTTTAACACTGATCCAGATATGAATACAAAGTTGTAAATACTAAGTGAAAAATCAGCAACAGTATAGCTGAGGAATTTAAGAGTTGTAAGAGTGCTGAGACCTATAGAGCCCAATGCACCATATTTACCCATCTTCTACTGTTCATAGCAAGGGGAAAAACACTACAAAGGATATGGATAGTCACTGTTTCCATGGCTCAAAGCCTAATGAAACATGATTGTTTCACTTCAATTCCCATAGCTATTGGTTATGAAGAAGCACTGCTTCAAACAACAATATTGATAACGCTAGGCTTCATAACAGCATTGCACACACAGCATCTTCAGGGCACTGTATCTGAAAGTGCCTGATGCACTGGATGCACAACCATTAATAATTATAATTTTGAGTCCAATATGAAAACTTCGAGAAAAACAAATGTGTCCTCAAGATAATTACACTCAGATGCAAAACAAACTGTTTGGAAAAATAGCGCTATGCCACAGACATCACTTGTTCAAATTAGCAGCCTTCCTTCATATGGTGGTGATAGGCGATATACCCTCTCTTAATAGCATCACTTGCCACATGTTAAGTCAAATCCCACTCTCAAGCAGCTGTTTTGGGGCTAATGCTGAGCAGTTAGGTTAGACTGTAGGGCCTGTTGTGCACAAAGCCATCTGCTGCATCAATATCCACGAATGCTTGGGCAAAGTACTACATTTCAGAAGACCTCATATGAAGAGAGGTAGCTGCTCACAAACACACACATTTTTCCCCACAGAGTCTTTGCATTCATTAGTAGGTTCCTTCTTATTTAGTGTTTCCCTCATACCCACAGCATACATGAAGATGTAGACATCAGCATCATAAATACAGCTGGCTCTTTTAGGAATGCATTAATGTTTCCAACAACTATATTATCTGTTATGTTATTACTCACTGGTTTCCTGTGTGGATGACCTTTCCTTGTTAAAAGAGCATCCACCAAAAGGAGAGCAGAAAACAAGCACAACTAAAGTTGTTTTTAAACCTTTACTGAAAATTGTTTTCCCTAGCAATAATATCAGGATTTTAATGTCTGAAGTAATTCAAGGATCAAAACAGCTCTTAGATAACTGAGAGATCAGTTGTTTCTTGCTTTACAGAAACAAAGTTTCTAGCTACTCAAAGGCACATTATTAGAGTGTATAAAGAGATATCACACTATACTTTCCCACTACTCACTCCTCTTCCCTGAGCATCTGCTCACAGGCACTCTGATGAGCCACTGCATTTTGCCAGGTGCAGTGCAGCTGTTCTTACAACAGTCCAGTCCTTGCTGCAGTACTCAAAATTGTAATTTCCATCCTTTTTAAAGTGAAATTGAGATCACAACCAAGAGATCACAATCCTGTTCTTTTCAGGTCAGCAAAGTGGTGTCTGCTTAATGCAGTTTAGAGTTTTCAGATATGAAAAACAAATCCCAGGGAAGATGAATTTGGGGAATGTGCAGGTGTAACATTCAAAATTCACCTGATATCATGCTGGTATACTGATATTTATTTTTGTATGCTTACTTCCCCTTACATACAAATGCAGCTTCAGAAGTACTTGTTATATTCTGCAGCCAGATGTGTTGTATAGCGACTTGTACAGACACAATATTCCCTTCACTGGTAACTGGTAGTATACTCCAGAGTGCATTTTTGTAAATTATACTTCTTTAAATAATTCTGGTTGCTGATTATTTCCCCCTGTTTATACTAACCCAATTTTTTTTCTAAATGCTACTTTATTCTTATTTATCAAATCCCTTTATGAAATAAGGAACTGGAAATGGCTCTCCTTGCTAGCCCCATAATATAATGCAATAAGACTAAACTCTAATAAAAGAAAAAAGACAAACTGTAAAAGATGACAAACTCACATGGCTTTGTAGCTCACTTGGGTGCTGTGAGAAGCAGAGCTAACCTCAGGAAGTAATGCTCCATTTCATATATCATAAAGCTATCTCACACTGAGACTTAGGGAGAAGTTGAGGCTTCCATTCAATTCAATAGGCCACGGTAGAAATTTATCCAGTCTGTTCTTCATTAAACTTGTAAAACATGACTGGTGGAGTGCAGTGCATAACTCGCTCTAATAACATGGCTTAAACACCAGTCAACACAATAGAAGAGGTAGAGAAATGTGACAGAAGTACTAAAGCTAAGTCATCCCTGAAATGTCTGGAGTTGTTTAAATGTCTACCCAGATCTCTTTGGACTTAGAAGCAAGAAGAGAACTCTTGTGTGAACACAATAATAATTTTCTCTAATCCCTGTTTGCAATCAGGCCTCAAGTATCAAGAAAAAAATAGACCAAGATATCAAGAAGAATTTAGACTGTTTGGATAAAAAGTATCACTTTTTCCTTCTCACTGTTAAAAAACACTGTCTCTCCACGAAATACTTAATTCCAATTAAAAAATTCACTTCAAAGAGTCAGTACATTATGTTAAAAAGGAATCATGATGCACTTATTCTCAACGGGAGTGCGAAGCTGAACTTGCTTGCTGCTGAACTGAAGTACGAGTTGGGTGGGATAGCACTTGGTAAACACCCAAATCAGCCTCAAATAATATGAAAACAAAACCAAGCATAAATTATGATTTCAATGACACTTCGTTGATTACTGTTTTTAGCAATCAAGACAATTTTTTTTCTTAAAAAGACCATATTGATTGATTATCTCTGAGCGTCTTGCTAGATAATTAGCTAACAGCCCTATGAACAGTAAACTGATATTAAGTGGGCTTAGTTTCAGAGAGGTGTATCTATGAAAACTTTCAAGTTTTGAAGGAAAGTGCATGCTTGTCTTCAATGTTTTTAATCTTGGGAGAATCTTCCCCTTTGAGGTGGAGATTTAGTAACATTTCAGTGCTGTTGACATCAGAGAGTTTATTTGATTTCTAACTTCAATATTAATAAAAAAAAAATCATGAGCGGAGACTGAAAACAGGCTCGCTGAACTTAGGCTATATTGATGGATAGGAAAGTAATGTCCAACACATAAATAAAAGAACAGATAATCTGTAAGAACCTTTGGACTCTCATCCAAAAGACGATTGTTTCTTTGTCTTTTTCTGTCACTCTTGCCTAAGTACTAAAGGCAATAAAATTATTTCCACAATGTTTCTTCATAAAATAAGTGTTCAAGTGAATCAGTACTTGTAAACAAGCTCTTCTGAGGATTCATGTCTGCCAATTTAAGATGAACTATTTTGTATATTCAACTCCATTTCTCTGTTAAAATTTCCCTAATGAAATGTAGTAAAACTCACAAACCATCAGATCAACATACACTAGCAAAATTAAACCCCTGAGAATATTCACTGCTTTATTTTTATTAGTACTGTTTTAAATATTCAAAATGTACGGGTCATAAAATTATGCTTAGGGCAACATTTTCTCATAAGTTCATTTGTGCACGCTCTAAAACAGATTTAAAAACTAAGTAACTTCAATCTCAACTTTAACGCAGAGACAAAGAACAGAAGTAGTGACAGAGATGGATCTTAATAACCCCCTCCACAAATTGTTAATTTTAGGGTATTTTAGGACTAAAGAGTGCCCCAGGCAATGAAAGGAATGTATGTAAATGCCCAAAGCAGTTTATATAACGCTTCAAATTTCTAAAGCTCCCTCCGCATTCCCTTCCTTACAAACACAAGATAAAATTACTTGGAATTTCCTTATATTATTACTTAATATATGACAAACAATAACACTGTCAAGAGTCAGACAAGGTGACCCATGATTATTTTTCATGGAAAGACCACAGGACAATAAAAAATTCAACCAGCTGGTTAGAAAAATGGGTTTCCAACTTGTTTGCACATATCCCCCTTGGCATACAATTTATCATGTCATTACATTAGACAAAATCCAAAGAAGAGAATTTCACATTTCTACTTTCTCATGGGAGCAGCGCACCCTGGGACAGTTGAACACTACCAGCAGAACCTGGGCTTGGCCCTACAGGCTGGTACCTTGTGCAGCAAATGGAGCTATTGATCTGCATCGCTGCAGCACCAAGAAAGTGATGGAAAGCTACAATGTGACTTGAAGGGGAGACTACTTTTTTCCTCAAACAAACCATGACAGCCTGTGATACGGTGTGGATAACTTCTGGAGATAAGAGATGTATTATCTGCATTCACCGGGAGATGGATGTCCGTATGTTCATCCCAGGAACCAAAGGATGCTAAGCTGCAGAAGATAGCCTGCAATTCCTCTCATTTTATTTATTTATTTATTGCCTCATCTCAACATAAAAGCAAGGATGAAAAAGAAACAGATGGAAGCAGCAGGTTGTGTAGGCTGGAGGACACTGGGGGAAGAGAAGTAGTGCTAGAGTGATCTGCAGGGCACAAGACATCTCCTGCTTACCCACAGGAGCTTGGAAGCACCTGAGGATACTGAGCGTAAGCTGCACATCTACATTTGGGCTCTGCCCTGAGCTGCAGCCTGCCCAGCTTTCAGGCTGGCACAAGCCAGCGAAAAAAAGGTTAGGTGCCAAAACATGGCACAGAAAGGACATCATGAGATGGTAGCAACAGGTTGTCCTTTTCGAGCCACTGGGAGAAGACAGAGAAGCTCCAGGAAGGGGCTCCATGCAGCCACCTCAAGCACACAACCGAGCTTTTTATTCTTTCTCCTTCTTTTTCTCTCTTCCATCACTTTGCCCTCTAGGAAAATTCATTAATTTCCACTTTCTTTTACCCTTTGCTTGCAGGCAGAAGCAGAGGCTTCCACAAACAGTGAGATCTCTTGGGTATGGGCAAGACAACTACCCAACATCATGAGGGTAACAGTACATCCAGTAACAGGTTGAAGACACCTAAAGCAGCAGACTGCCTGGCTGGAGACTTTCTGAGTGCTGGGGCAAGCTCTTGTATTACCATAGATAAACCAGTTGACAGCCCAAATGGCAGCACTGCTGAGGAAGCCTGGGAAGGAGCAACAGGTCATGGGCTTGTTATCACCTGAGGTTTGGAGCAAAATCCAGACTGCCCTTTTATCTCGAGTTGCATTAAGGTACTGAGTTTCGTCCTTTCACATAACAAATGTGTATTCAAGCAAAGCCCGCCTTGTCTCTCCAACACAACAAGTCCTAAGTGTGATTTCACAAAAAGACTATTCTTGAAGAGAATATGAAAGTGTTCATCTGATTATCCCTACAGGCCTAAAGTGCAGAAGCTAGTTTTTCTAAGCAAAAGGAGTGGCATCCAATGCATATTAACACACTACACAGATTTTACATTAACAAACAGACACAAAACACACAACTTACACAGCTTTACTTAGGTTTCCTTGCTGGTTCAGATTTCCTATACCAGAAAATGATTTTTAGACTAGTCAAACAAGAAACAACTTTATGTGACTATACGGAGGGACAAGAAGAAATCTGTAGCTGAGAATTCAAGAAACTTGTCAGGAACTCCAGTGAAATCACATGGATGACAGCAAGTAGTAACAACACTGAGGGGATGCAGAGTACGATAACCTTCCTCTATAAAGTTGTCAGTATTTGAAAGACTTCAGTCCACAAGTGAACATGTACAGGGCCCACCTGAGAAACATTATGACGCTGTAGCTAGTTGAAAAGCATTTTTAACAAAATAAGCCATTCAAATGCAAGGATGAATATAGCAGCTAACAAATCACCTAAATGCTTTTTATAACAGATTCTCAACAGAGTATTATTTAAATATAAAGACTTATTATTGATGAAATTGCAATTATAAAATATTATGTTAGCAAGGATATTTCCTGAAACCTCCTCCCTGAATTATACTGCTCTTTATTCTAATTTCAGGCAGCCTTTCTAACATGAAATGCCAACATAGTACACATCAATGGCCTCGAGGGTATAATTAACACTTGTTATTTACATTTATTTTTAAAAATAATTAACTAGGATCATGTCTAATGAATGGTAATGGGACTTAAATTGAGACACAATATGTCAGCTACCTTGCCATTTAGAGGAGAACTCCCATGAAGCGCCAGGCAGAGCAGACTGGTGGGCTGAGCATAGTGCTGTTCCACGTCTCAGCCCTCTCTGCCAGGGTGAGGTTGATGACACAGCACATACTGCCTGCATCCTGGTAGCTTTGAAGGTACTGACTGTCGTCAGCTGATAAAGCAAATATCAAAATGTTTGGGCACCCACTTTTTTGTAGGCTTCAGAGATTAAACTGAGGTTTACCCATACAATAAGTGAAACCCTCTACAGCCCTTCATTACCATGCTCTCTTTGCTTTCCGTAACTCATGTGTGTGTCCTCAGTTGACACAATTTGTAGGACATGGCATATGCAGCTACGCAAGCCAGAATAAGTCTCTGACTCAGAAAGGAGCTATGTGTAAAGAAAATCCTCACACAGCAAAGTACTTTTAAAATGCATGACCTCATTCTTCCCCTGTATGGCTCTGAAAAAGAAACAGACCCAAACAAAACATCATGTGGAGTCAAACATGAAACCCATGGCTGCTAGTTCCTCTGCAAAAGTGAAAGGCAAATTGCAAATGCGTAACCAATGTAACAATGCTGCTGTCCACTCAGTAAAAGCATAAATCCATTTTCTCAGCATTCTGAAAGATTTTGCCATCACAGTACAATTGGGGTAAAAGTCAAGAATTGACTTATAAACATATTCACTCAAACCCCATCACTGGTTGGGGCTGTGGTTACTTGTCAGATCCATGACTTAAAATAAGAAATATGTGATTGGCGATGCTTCATTTCTCAGACAGACTCATACAAGAAGTTCAACTCTTTTATAAGTCTAGACAAACTTCATTTTTCAGGTGTGGATTCAAATGTATTTTCCTAAATGATTAGCAGATCTTTCTATGTAAAACATGTTCCACCAAAAATGGNTCAGGTGTGGATTCAAATGTATTTTTCTAAATGATTAGCAGATCTTTCTATGTAAAACATGTTCCACCAAAAAATCACAATGGGAAGAAAAATGTCCTTTTTGTCAAAAGTGAAACACTTACTACATATCAAATAATCATAAATATGAAGCTCCAGGTTGTAAGTACAATAATGAAGGAAGCAATAGAAATATCATATTTTTCAGATACAGACCCTTAAGCAGAAGGGTACCTTTAAATATCTCTCTCTCAATAATTGTCCTTCTCCCCCTGCCTTTAACTTCTCCCCCTACAACTGTCCATTTCCAAGCAATTTTTCTCTTCCTTTTACACTAGTCCTTGTCCTCCCTCCCTCCTTCCAGATCATTTTTCTGTCCCACTGTCATGGATTGTATTGGTGATATTTGCTGCAAGCTATACAACTTAGGCAATTATTTCACCCACTGATACTAGTGAGTTGATAGTAAAAGGCTGAAATACCTAATACAACTGAGTTTACATCTACACAACCACTTCATATAGCACTATGATAACGAATTAAAGAAATGCACAATGAGGATTAAAGAAATATGAAGATCTACCAAATCCATATTATATTATCCATGTGCTAAATACAGAGCACAAAGTGTTCCAAGTTTTTAGCAGAAAACCATGAATTAATTCCTTAACAGAGCTAACATAAAACTGGACAATTATCACTGCGGACTATGGCAGTCTACTCTTTTGGCCAGAACTGTATACGTTTGGTCCTTCTTTATACATAAATATGCATGTATGTGATTCAACTCAAAACAAAAGCAACCCTATGCAATGTAGGTTTCAAACCAGCCAAATATTATTGAATAGTTGTGTAGTTGAATAGTTGTAGGAGCAGTTGCAGTAGCTAAAAAATGACTATTTTGACTACAACATATGATATACAAATAAGAAAGTATAGCACCAACTCTTATATACAACCCTCTGCATTTCTATACTGGAAGTAGGAAAACAGCAAATATAATGCATGTAGAAACTAGAATGTGGTATTCTAGACAGAAAAAGTACTGTACCTGTAATATCTGTCAGTGTGAATAATTTCTTGGCTGCTGGCTAGAATATATTCTGCAGTTCATTTTGTTTTATCACATTATTCACACTTTTTTCTGGAACAAGCAGTTCTCTTCTTATAAGACTACAGTCTAGTGGAACAAATGAGCTCAAGCCTATGATTGATTCTCTAACATAGTTGAGATGCTATAGCTTTATTCACTTTTTTAAAATGGTTTTATTTCATTTATTACCTCCAGCACGACTCCAGAATGTTGGCTGCTGAGAAACAGCATTGTGAAATGCTCACTCTGCACTCAAGGAGGCGGTGGGTTTCTTTTCTTTTCTTAATAGTAAATTCCATGATAAGGAGGAGTTGAAGTAGCTGATACAGCCAGACTGTCTCTGCTCACAAGTTCAGAAAGTGCATTCCCAGAAATATTTTCTAAAAGTTTATCAGACTAAATATTTCTCTTCAGCCCTGTTTCCCTGATGAAATGCTGTGAGAGTCTATTTGGATCAAAACAGCACCCCCTGCTTTATTTCCTGCCAGAGAACTCGCAGGGATGGGAAATCGGCAGCAACCTCACCAGGGCCCCTTAATAAGCTAAACCATGCTATGGATGAGAAAGTTTTGCATAACTCAGTTCTGCTCTAATGTCATCTCAAAATAACCCCTTTTTCTAGTGCCCACATCTTATTATTATACTTCTGTAATAACCAAGGAAAATAAAGGTTATCTGAGGGAAACACAATTTATAAAGAAGTCATTGCATTCTCCTCTTCATGACTCTCCCTGTTAAGAGTAGAGCGAGTTAGACTACTGTGTTCCTGCCTTCTCTCTGGGCTTGCATTTTTACTCTTTTGGAAAATTTGTCTAGAAAAGAAAAGGAGAAAAAAAAAAAAAAAAAAAAAAAAACCCCNAAAAAAAAAAAGAAAAAGCCATCAGGCCTTTTCCTTGATGTCTCAAGCCCCCAATGCATGAACTGAATGGCTCATGCAGAGATATCTCAGGAAGACCATGAAGACGCACGAGACAAATTTATGCACTCTCATTTTCAAAAGTAGGCTTTCAGAAAAATCCTGTACAAAGAGCTGCATTCCTCAATCAAATAGAAATTTGCAGAAGGCCACCAGGAATAAAAGTTTTTCTATCATCTGTTAGTTTTACAAATCAAACAAGCAATAAGAAGGTTAAAGGAAAACATGGCTGTTCTTTGGGTTGTGATACAGCCTCAAAGTGACCTTGCCATTTTCTTTGTCAGCAGTGAAATCAGCTCAGCTGAGTTGGATTCCATCATCAGGAATAAATACCAGCATAGAGTCAGTTCCACAATATAAATGTGAAGACGCACACAGGTGAAATACAGTGGCAAATAAAACTGGTTTTAGAACATGTGGTGAATATAATACTGCACATGTGGAATAACAATATCCACTGATACCTCATACTATAATATTTTTGCCCTAAACCTGGTATTAAAAACACTTTTCTATGTATTAATTCTTTTAAATGCAGAAACTTTAGGATGTCTAGTAAACACAGTTTACAAAAGATGAAGTCACTACAAAGAAGACAAGCAGTATGAATGTGTACAAATTTAACTCAAACTGCAGGTCACAAACTGGGCCTTGTAAGTTTCAGTTAAAAGTAAAAGAAAAGCAGCTGCATAATTTACACTGTCACAATCTTTAAAAGGTTCAGAAGGTTGGATAAGGAAACTAACTCAAATATTTGGAACTCAACCCCTGGATTTGGGACTCCTTACTTTTCCAAAGTCTTAACTTTGTTTATCAGCAGGTCTCCTGTTGTGAAAATAAAATTATGACCATGTAACCACGCAAGCAAGGGAGGCTTAAATCAAGTGCTCCATGAAGAGAATAGCAGTGTAAAACATGGAAATAACTGGAAGCAGCAGCAAGCTAAGCTAGTTCACGAGCTCAGTGACTTCAAGAGAAAAAAGTTTTCTTCCTCCAAGAGCTCTACCCCCTACATTTTGATGGAGAGGATGTGAGAAATAAATGGCATAGGACTTCCCAGGTACTTCAGAAACAGAGAAACAGATGAAGCCACAGATGGTTCTTGCTTCTGCTCACAAAAATGCTCCCTTCTTTTAGGAAATGTCTTGTTGTGTCAGATACTAATCCTGTTGCGGGAAGAGGCTTTGTCTACTCCTCAGCTATCAAACTAATAGTCTCTGAGTTGTGCACGAGTTTAAAGTACAAAAATAAATAAAAATAGTAAACATTCCCTTTGTCTTTCCAAAGGATACAGGGGTGAAAAGAATCACTGATTTTTCAGTTTCCTTTAAACATGACTTGTAAATGGACTCCAAATCTTTTTCCAGCAATAAGGGGGTAGCCTTGCAGCACTGCATCCTGTGCTCAGTGTTACAAACTTACCCGCCATTTTGTGCTACCAAAGTTGGTATGACTCAGTTCAGGTCTGTAATAGAGGTAAAGCTTTTTTCCTTCCCTTTTTTTTTATTTTTATTTTTTGTATCAATAATCACGTTTTCAGCTTAAAGGAGAACCCAACTTAAAGAAGAACCCTATGAGTTAGCTAGGAGCCATCCTCACTTTTGGCAATACACGGTTCACATATTTTCCTTTACTTTGTCTCTTCAGAGGTCCTTGCCAGAAGTTTCAGATGAAAGGCTGGGAACCAGAACCCCAGCTCCCAAAGGACCCAGAGCATGTCCAGCTCTGTCTGCCAGCAGCCTGATGCTGCCATGGGCTTTGCAGAGCTGTGCATTGCTGTAGCTTCTACACTTCGTGCCTGTATGAGAGGCTGAGGATTTAGCACTTCTGAATGCTTAATTCAATTAGAACTAACAGGGAAGAAATGTGTACTTGATCTCAGCCTCCTCCTCACAAGAAGCAACTTCTCATTTTCCCTCCCACCCCTTCAGCACAGCACTTCAGAGCACAGTTCTAGCTGTTGTATGACACATGGATCGGGCTGCCACTGCTCTATCAATTCATGGCACATAAACTATTGTTCTGTCAATTGCATTGTATGGCTCTTTGTGTGGAAACGGTGGAAGAAATGGGATGCATGATCAGATAATGATCAGATTTCTGCAAAATATGTTCAAACAGACATATCAGGCTTACTGATGTCTTATTACCAGTGAAACACAGACCGCATAATGGTACCATGTATGTATCTCTCGGCAGTAAAGGCAAGTGAAATGTTTCTGTTTCAAACCCCGACAGCTCTTTAGTTTCAGTTATTTCAGTTCAGCTAAAGATGACATGCTAAAATGAGGGCATTTATTACTAAGTGGCATTAAGAAGGGGGATATTTAACCTACCATTGAAATGCTTACAGCAATGTGTGAAGAAATCATCTAATGTGTGCTGGCAGTAATTTATGACATTGGAAAAAATGCTATCATCTTTTTTTCCACTGTCTGTGGTCTGGCTTTGCAAACTGCAAGCCCTGAGGAGCAAGTTTGATATAATACGGCTAATGAGAATAAGTGAGCACACTGCAATATTCTTAAAGGGTTACACTGCCGAGTCTTTGACTCTTTATACTTTTTAATTTCCTTGTACAAACAGTGCAGTGAAAACGGCAAAATCCATTTGGCTGGTCTGTGCTACAAATTAAATCCTTGATTAAATTTTGGCAATTACTTCTCCGAGTCTTTTTCATTTAAACATTTTTAATTCATTTGAATAAGCTTCTTAATCACGATTCTGACAATCCATTGTATAGCAAGATAAACTCTAATAAACACTGTAATGCAGCAAAAAACAGAAAGATAGACGGCTGCTGAAAAGGAAGTGTTCTGTCCTTTTTTATTTTGATAAGTGTTGCATATATCCATCTTTTGTGAAAGTTGTATTCCTGTCTTCTCTGATGTTGCAATTTATCTCATTATGTGTTGACATTTCCCTTTGTGATGTCAAAAGCTAATAAAGACTCCAGGTAGGGTTTCAAACCCTCTTAATAAGAGGGTGAAAGAAGGACTAAATCATCCCTAATGCACAAATCAATACTATAGTCAACCAAAGGGTACAAATTAAGAGGGGAATGTGAAGGGCTGTCACTCTTCTAACAGGAAAGATGCTAGATAGACATTTTCAGCAAAGAAGCTTGAATTTAGATGCTCAGACTTTACTGCATAGAATTATATTAACTAATGAAAAATCATCCCACAATTTGAGCTATTCTGTTTTTTTGTTGGTTTTTATTTTTTTTTCTTTTCTTTTTTTTTGTCACCTGTGAAGAAAGACATGAGATAGCAGGTGGTAAAGTACCTCCCTTCTCAACAGAGAGGAAGGTCCAGAGCCCTCAGCATGGAGGGTGGCACTGCTTGCTTTGTATGAAAAAGTGTGGAGAAAAGCAATGGAAACTGGATGAGGAGAAAGAAGCAGGAAATAGATTTAAAAATAAATCGTTCAAGGCAGATAAAGGCGAGTACAACTAATTACATGTTAACCACTCATTTCTAATTGTGCTACCAGTTTACTGCTGGTGTAATGTGAAGAAAATATTGACAGACTGAAAAATTCATGGGCTGTTTATCAGTGGCTCTAGAAAAGAAAGGGTTAAAGTCTTACTGCAAGGCCAGCTCTGTCCCCGTGAAATATGCTAATATACAAACTGCAGCATTCCTACTCCTGCGACCTCAGGAAATGCTTAATCTCACCAAAAGAGAAAAGACAACCTCTCTGATTCTGAGAGGATAAACAAAGGGATAGCAAATGCTGTTTCCATCCCCTTCTCTTCAGCCAGTAGACACCTGTAGACGAATTTGCTTATTTTTCCCCACTGCATTCCAAAGACCTGGCTTCATGTAGTTCATAAAGAAGAACAATCAAAAAAAGCTATGCATTTACTGACCTGCACTTAAGTGTATTTTCCCTTAAGGCTGTGAGCTCAGCGTAAGGTGAAGGCACAAAGCAGCCAGATTTAAAAAACAAAAGATCTAGAAAAGAACCCACAGATTGCATCAAGATTCAAGAGGAAGAGGAGATGCTAGTTTGCGACAAGCTGTCCTAATGTTTGTGTCAACCCCTTTTGGGCTGAAAGATGGTGCTTTTAGGTACTGCAGGGGTAATAAGAAGTGGAAAAGCTCACTTGCTTGATATAAAGCAGTAGCAAGTTATGATATATCACCCCAAATGAGAAGTCTGTCAATGCCACATAACTGTTCTTACACTATTTCACCAATACAAACAGCCTTTTTTAAATTTCAAACGTTGGATGACAAAATTCACTCTACAAGTTAATAAAATTGTTTTTTCCTTCTTAAAACCCCATTTCATATCAGAATTTAATTCCTTGCAGTGTTCTTATCACACCTGCGTCATTATCACAAATGAGAAGCTAGTGCCTGAATAATGTCACAATGAAGATGGGGTAAGAAGTCCCAAAGAACAACAGAGGGAAATACTTACCAATGTAAAAACTTTCAGCATATCACAACAAATCATATAAAGCACAGAAGACAAATACTCTAAAACCAACACCAGCAGAGAAAAATAAGTTACTACAATCTATTTATACAAGCACACTGATAAAAAAAGAACAAGAACAGAAGAACTCGCAAGGAAATGACAAGCTCTGTGTTTCTAATTTTGTGGATTATTGTCATTTTCTCTACAGATGCTGGCACAGAGAGGCTTCAAAAGCCAACTGTAACTCTAAATCTTGTTCTTGCACTAAGTGAGGTACCATGAGCTCCTCCATGCATGACTCAGTATAATCTGAAAACTGCATTTAGCAAAAGTGAAAGCACAATGTGATGTATAAATGCTGGTGTATCAAATATTGGGCCCCATACTAACGTTTAGACGACGGAAAGGGGAGTCAAAGATAAAACCTTTAGGAAAAAGAATTCCATTGCAAATATATTTTATTTCTATAGAACCACTTGGCTAAATCCGGATAAAAGATGCAAAGGATTTCTCATCGTATTGAGAAACTGAAGCCCCAATTATTCTTCTTGATGCACAGGTGTGTTCCCACTTGAAACATAGTGTAAGGGAGAGACATACAGCTTCCCATCTTCTATCACTAACCAGATGACAACAAATAAAACAACTCCAACAACTCAAATTCTGATCACAGATGAGCTCTACACGTGCCTATCTTCTACTTTAGTAACATGATTTTATTTTCCACAAAATCTGAACTTCATCTCAGTTTGGACATGAAGGAAAAGGTCATCTGTTTAGAAAGTAAAGAGAAATATAACTACTGCAAGCATACCTGACGCATCAATTCATTTTTTACATTAATCACTATGTATTACAGGCTTTGCTGCAGGAGAGATATATAACTTCCGTAACCAAAGGCTGGACAAAGACGACACTGAGTTCAGACAATTCCTGCTCTCAACTAGCCATCACCTGGCAAGTGTTTTTCTTTGCTTTTCTTTTTTTTTATTTTTTTTTCACAGCTCTGTCATATTTTTTATTGTTAATTTTAAGCAAAACCTTACTATGAGCTTCAGTTCCAGCACATCACAGCCTGCCAAATTCATCTACTTATTGCCTTAGGCTGTAACATCTTTTAAAACTCAGTTGCTACAGAAAGGACAAATCATACCCCGTGTTGTCTCCACTGTCCTGCCCAGCTGGCACATCCTGCACACCAACAGAGGCACCTTTAGGAACTGGTGGCTGCCAGAGGGACCCTCTGTGAATAAACTGTGGGGCAAACTGCAGCCTGGTGCTCATCGGGACATTACCATGCAAACCAGCATGTTACTCTTTCTCTATTCAGTCCCTAAAGGAATTGTGTTTGACAGAACTGAACAGCTGCTGTGTATTTAGAGATGTGAATGTATTGCATTATTTAATGAATTGTGTCATTTTAATGTAATTATTACTAAAAGTCTGAACATAAGCCTATTTTTATTTATGCTTAGGATTTTTACCCACTAAGCATTTTCAACTCTGTTTGCAGCCAAAAGTGTTTTCTTTCCTTTCCAGACAGCACCAGGACTGTAGCTATGTGGCTTGCACTTCAGCCAGCTGCCTCCCCTGCATGCCACTCATATGGCTGCCTTGCATACAGTATTACTAAGCTTTTAACAGATTACATCCCTGCAACAATTCTTGTTCCTCCTCCTTTTTTGTAAAACCCTTTTATTACTCCAGTGCTTCCACCTACATATTCTCTTAGCTAAAACCATGACAGCTAAATGCATGCCAAAAAGTTTTGCACATGAAATAGCCCCTCATGCATGAAGCCAGCTCCTCACACAGAGGAAAGGACAAACGGGAAGAAGCCACTTGATGCTAACAATTCCTTAACATGGCAGACTGAGAGGAACCCCCACAGTCAGGCAGTTCTTGGGCAGAGCTCTGCTCCCACCATGCACAAGAACACAAGCATGCAGCTCTCACACTGGTATTTACTCTCCCTTTGGAATAACAACACTCAGGAACTCCCTGGGTTTTCTGAACTAGAGGGAACAAAAAGGGAACATAAGGCAAGACACTTTGCTTCCTTGTGACTGGTACCCACAGCCTGGCTGGACCCTGCCCCTCATCCCTGCAGAGGTTTTAGGTTTTTGAAGCAACACTACGCCTCAACAGGGGATGGATACTGATCTCAGTCATACGGATCTGGTGGCCACATGCACTTCCAGGCACCTACGCTCTCATTTTAGGCACTTATGCAATAAACTCATTTTTGAAAGTCATCTGGAATTCTTCTCTGGGGCCTGGACCCTGGACCGGACACATGTTCTTTTTGGAAGGTGTTGCTGCATTGCTCTGGGGCTCACAGACACTCCAGTGCTGGACACAGCCTCACGCCTCATTCACATATCTTTATACTGCTACATTACTGGGTGGATACTGAATTACTCATCACCACGGGTCACTGAAATATTCACCTATTACTTCATTTGCAGTAGTTGTTCTCGTGGATGTAAGCCAAGTTAATGTTGAACGTGTTTTTCACTTGCAGCATTAGAAAGAAGATGCCCTTGTGTTTTTTTTTCCTGAAGTATTTGTTACTATCAGAAGAAAAACATATCTTGATTTATCTTCCTGTATATGCAGCACACTGCCAATGCTGCTAGTACACCTCACAAAATGTTTAAACAAAGTGTATACCAAGCCATGTCACGTTTATTTATTTAGTGGATTTTATTTTTCAGGTTACCAAGTATTTATTTAAAATACTTTGACTGAATGACCTGCTGGTGTACAATGTCCAGTTCTGAGCTCCACTGCTCAGAAAAGGCAACTACAAAGGGGCAAGGCACTGTTTCTCTATACAGAAAAAGTAGAGATAATCACTATACCATCAAGCTACTGGTTTGGGACAACTCTACAACAAATAATTGAACTCACTGCCACAAGAAATGTCAGATGTATGCATTCACAAAGTGCTATGTATGGAAAAAAGATCAAATCTTCATGGAGCAATCCAACTTGGGGACCTCAAACACACTGTCTGTATTTATGCATTGTATCCTTACAAGCCTCAGGAGAAAGACACAAGCACACAGAAAGACTCGCACCAGTGCACTCAGGCATGATGCTGCTTAATCTGTCCCTTATTACCAGTTTTCATTTGCAAATTGAAAAGGGAAGCTCTGGGCAGGAGAGATTTAACTTGTTCTTCCCAAATGGGTGCTTCA
>VXAB01002387.1:69458-97510 GCA_013399175.1 Odontophorus gujanensis | reverse complement strand
AAAGGGATGCTGCTAGTACACCTCACAAAATGTTTAAACAAAGTGTATACCAAGCCATGTCACGTTTATTTATTTAGTGGATTTTATTTTTCAGGTTACCAAGTATTTATTTAAAATACTTTGACTGAATGACCTGCTGGTGTACAATGTCCAGTTCTGAGCTCCACTGCTCAGAAAAGGCAACTACAAAGGGGCAAGGCACTGTTTCTCTATACAGAAAAAGTAGAGATAATCACTATACCATCAAGCTACTGGTTTGGGACAACTCTACAACAAATAATTGAACTCACTGCCACAAGAAATGTCAGATGTATGCATTCACAAAGTGCTATGTATGGAAAAAAGATCAAATCTTCATGGAGCAATCCAACTTGGGGACCTCAAACACACTGTCTGTATTTATGCATTGTATCCTTACAAGCCTCAGGAGAAAGACACAAGCACACAGAAAGACTCGCACCAGTGCACTCAGGCATGATGCTGCTTAATCTGTCCCTTATTACCAGTTTTCATTTGCAAATTGAAAAGGGAAGCTCTGGGCAGGAGAGATTTAACTTGTTCTTCCCAAATGGGTGCTTCAAATGCAGTCCCCCTCCTGAGCAGCTGCTACTGTGGAAGGCAGCAGAAAAACCCTGACTGGCACTCTAATGAAAATGCAGCCTGGTGTCATTCCCGTGATTATGAAGAAGTTCAAAGAAAAGCGGCAGCCAGCGGGGCTATACAGAGAACTACTCTGAGAATGTAAAAAAAATAAATAAATAAAAAAAAATGGGTACACTGGAAATAGAGAGCATCCACACAGGACTACAGAGAATCAGCTGAGACTTGTAGGGAGAGTAAGAGTAACAGTAAAGCAAGGAGACTTCATGCCAGCCAAGGGGATTAAGGGGAATAAGAAAGGCTTTTACAAATACTTTATGTCAGGAAGAAAGAAGATGGAGGAGGTTCACTAATAAATGAAGGCTGGGACAAAGAACAGGCAGTGACTCTGAAATGAATAAATCTGCTTTTAACAAGGGACATAAATAAGAAAAAGCTGGATGATAAAACATGAGACCAGAGAAAAGGCAGGCAAAGGCAAGTCTGGCTGCAGTATGTTGGTGAGGTGGGGGCATGGGGCAGTAGAAGAGCTGCTCTGTAGTGGGGAAGAGAGCATAGCAGAGCAAGGCACAGGTCCCCCCCATCAGCACAAGGCAGCATGTGCCTGTGACTGGACAGTTCCTTCTGCCATAGCAACAGTCTTTATCCTCCTCATCCTCTTCTGTCTCCTCCTCACCTAACACAGAGCTCAAAGAAAGGACGAGGAGTTCCTCCCAAGACCTTGCAGAAATTAGTGACTGCACGATGCTCAGGATGGGAGCATGTGAAGCCAGAAGCCTGTGACTGTGACCCATAACCATGTAGTGAGGCTTTTGGGCAGAGGATTAAGAGGATTCCCTGCCTGTAATCTAACATCCAGGAATCTGACATGCTCTATCCCTGTAAAAGATCCACTGGCTCCAGCATCCTCATTTATAGTCCAATCCTGCTGCACTACTCTTGCTGTGTTACTCCTTTCCCCGCTATGGAAAGGATGAGACTTAGCCTGATCTCTTTTGTTTCCCAGAATGTTGCAAGTGAAATGGAAACTTATGGGTCACTTAGCTGCTTTCTAAAACTAGGCCAAAACGATAACAGTGCAGTAAGAGGTCAGTGCCTGAGGGCCTGGAAAGCCACTGAATTTCTGAGAAACCTTGAGAAATTTTCCCTCAGCAGTAAGATATTAAATTATTTAATAATTTTATGGAATTTTTCATGATAGTCATCAGACCCAACAAATTAAACATTCATGAAATGTAAACATGATATCACTGGACTCTCCTGTTTAACTACATTAATTTTTCTCTGGGGAAGTTTCACAGCTTGCGAGTGCAGCCCAGGACAAGGCAGGACACCAGGCTACAGCTCCCAGCACTGCCAACCTCCTCCTTCTGCCCCTTCTCAGTCACTTCTACTTTCAAACTCAACTGGTAACTGTAAATCGCTAATCAGGAGTTATAAATTCTGATTATATCCTTTCAATTTGTCCAGCTTTCTCTTGGTTTTCCATACCACACCTCCAGACAAACAAAGAATTTGTACAAGACTTCTTCTTGGTTTAAATAAATCATGAAAAGAAGCAAGAATGGATGAAGTCCTAATACAATTTGCACTACAGCAGAAGTGGTCAAAACTGGGGTATCATGTTGTTGGAAATTAAGTAAAACCAGACACTTGCTCAGCATCTTTCTTCATGTGTCAGTTTCTCAGCAAAAGCATCTGAAACTGCTTCTTCTATGAATCACATTTATTGAATATTTGATGGATTAAAATCTTGAAATCTGATTTCAAGCACAAATTAGATTGTTCTAAGCAATACCACAACATACATTAAACAATACAAGTCAAGGATTCCAGAAATTTGTAGGCATTAAGACACAGGAGAAGCAAACTGCAGCTAGAACAGTTACTCAGATTAATTATTCTACAGGAAACCCAGCAGCAGTCAACATTACTCTAAGAATGGACGCACCAAACTATGTCAAAGAAAGGAAACGGTACCACAAAGGCTACCAATTATTCTTTGTTAATACCTCTAACCTTTCCTGCTGGGGGAAAAGCATTTCTGCTGTGAAGAAAGAACTGAGTAAAGTCAGAAATTACATCGCATATAGATGTCAGAAAATCAAAACCCTTTTTAGATATTTAAGCAGATTAACTTATGCACTAACTCTGCTTTTCAGAATAAATTTTCTGCTGAGGCCCTAAGGATGCCTCTCACCAAGCTACGAGATTATCAGACAGGAATGAGTGCTTCACTTTCTCCAAATCCCAAACAACTCTGAGAAGCTGAAGTTTATTTACAACCACCACTTGTGCAACCTCAGCCATGAGTAGCAGATTCCCATTAACACTGTGAAAATAAACATTTCATTTTCAGAGGCAAGCTACAGGCAGTACTTAACTTTGAATTCAGTCAGTGACCAAGCTAGATGCTTCAGTGATTATGTTTTATAGGAACCACAATTATTATGAGAATGTCTCTGCTGTTTTCTTCATTTTCTGATTTTTCACTTTCATGTATTTATGTCAGAGACTTCAACAAAACAGGTTTATAAACGCTGCCTTGCATTATTACCCTTGACTCATTCATCTTCTGAAATAATCTAACATCTAGTGTAAACTTGGACAAAACCAATATGATGTACACAGTTTATCTGTTCACAATAAAATTACACAGAATAAAAATGACTTAAAGATTAGTTCATCTTTTCTTATCTTTCATGTAAATTGAGTTTTGCTACTGTGAGCACTTTCTACCTACACAGGGGGGAAAGCAACTGCTTCTGATGGCCTAATGAACACTTAGAGAGCTGCAGAGGGAGATATTCAATTGCATTTACATTTGGCAATTATGTAATGTCACCTATTAATATCCAATCACCATCTCCCGTAGTTCTACCTTGCAAGGTGGCTGAGCTTACTAAATGTGCTGAAAAAGAATTTTCTCCTCACTTTCATCTTCCTTACACTTACCCATGGCTCCCACTGTACATGTGCCTTCACCACAGTAGCACAGCTCACAGTGAGCTGCTCCCTTGAGGCAGGCAGCCACTGCCAGCCACCCGAGCAGGTGTGCTCCTCAGCTCACACTGCTGCTTCTCTTTCTCTTTGGACATTACTGTGCTTCCTTTTTCTCTTTTCTACCTATAATCAGTATCCTATTGTTGCTTGAGTTCCCTGTTTGCCCTCACACACAACAAAAAAAAAAAAAAAGAAAAAGAAAAACAAACAAACAACCAGGAAAAAAAACCACAAAAACACCAGTAATGTAACTTGATTTCATCAGATCTTTCCATCTAAGCACACCTGGAAGACAGAAGTGCAACGCTGAGACTTGGAGAGTCAAGTTCACATCATGCCACTGACATTCCAAAGATAATTTTCCAAGAAGCACGTATTTGCTTAAGCCGATCTCATGGCCTAATTCCAGTTGTTCACAGTTCAGATTCCTGCCCACCTAAAATTTGAGTACTTTTTTCCCCACCTACCTAAAGCACTGAGGTACTGCTGTGCCTTGAGCACATTAAATACATCTGTACAAAGAGAGGTGAACATCACCAACAGAGGTAAGTAAAGTTGTGTGCCGAGCACTCTGTGATGCTTCAGTGTTACAGGATGTTACTCTTCTGAAGCTTTGCTATATTACTTATCCTTTTTTCACACTTAAACAGTCTTTACTGCTTTAGTTTTTTAATTTTTTAGTTTTTCCACCAAGTCCACAAGACGACCAGCATCTCCCTGACAGGCCCTCATCTCCCTGTAAAAAATGAACATGAAGCCACATTGTGCTGGCTTGTCAGGTTCTGAAGGGTTCAAGCGTAAGTCAGGAATTACTCAATGTTTAAACTTGTAATGACCTCAGCAGGACTGTGGCTTCACCAGTACAAGTCAGCTTACAGACAAAGCTTGCTGCCTGTGGATCTGCCTGGGAGCCCAAAGGTGGGTGTTACATAGGATGGCAGCCAGAGCAATGCTGGGCAGAACTTCTTGCAGACAAACTTGTGGATGGACTTCTCAGTATGTTGCAGATAAGTCCCAAAAGACAGAAAAAAAAAAAAACAAATAAAAAAATCAGCTTTCTTCCAAGTGTCATTTCACTGCTGATGGCTGTCAGCATCTTTCAACTCTTCTCCCCCGTTATTTATTCTGAGTCAAGTCATTTGCTCTATGAAGACTGTGATAGCAGAACAAGTCCCAGTACCTGAATCCCTGAGGAACAGTGCCCTGAGAGATGGCATTTATAAACTCACACTCAGGAATGAAAGATGCTGTGCAAGTGCAAAGATGTCAGCATCACTGACGCAGGGAGAGCCCTGAGCAGGCTGGCGATCTGCTCATCAACAGCACAGACAGCTCATATTAGGAATGGCACATCACATCTGTGGGTTTGTCACCAGTTCAAATTAAAAACTTGGAAAAATCTTTATCTCTGTCAGTCAGTTCAGTGCTAATTCTCTGTTATGTTCAAACCCGTGTATGACAGCAAGAACCTACCTAATGTCCTCAGTGTCCCTGAAATTTATTAATAAAATCCACGAAAATCTTCAAATGTGCAGCAACCTTCCTCTGCACACAGCTCTATGAGTAAAAAAGGTAGTAAACAAATGCAAACAAGCCTCTGTACACATTTTATATATAAACAGTTGCTTCTTCCATAATAATCCTGAATATTTTTCTCTTCCACATAATCCTAAGGGGTTAGCAACACGCCTAAAAGCCCAGCAGATCTGCTTTGAATGAATGAGAATCAGAGTAGGAGACAGAAGGAAGAAATCAATTCTTACAGAGAGCACCTCACAGAAAGAGATTTCTTTTATACTCGAGCACTTCTGCAAGTATCAGCTACAGCAATCTGGTATCTTATAGGGCAGAAAATCCAAAGCCACTTAGTTCCCTGATAGAGAATAAATTTGCCTAGTTTGAATTAAAGTCAAGCTCCTTTAAGGCTGCTGGCAAAACTTCCACTGGCTTCAGCACAGGTAGGAATTCATCCTGTATGTTGTGTTCAAAAAGCCACAGGCTTACTCAGTACTATTCATCTGAGAGCTCGTAAACTGATGTGGGCCAAAAGCTGTAAAATTCCTACAACTCTACTATGATCATGACCAGCACAGAAAATACATTAATTTTTACTTGGAATATGAAAGCTGCAGAGCAAGGCCTGTTGCAGACCAGCTTCAAACTCCAAATTATGAGAGAACAGCAAGCCTTTATGAAGTATTAGCAACATCTTTTAGCTCTGAATAACTGTTGCGATGCTGTCCTCTGCAGTCATGCCCAGTTTGGTCAAATCATTTAATTAAATAATAATTTAGTTAAATAATAAGGTGTTCCACTTGGGTCAGGACAATCTTGCAACTCACCAGACCAATGGTATTCTGGTCAGCACCAAAAGAGGAGGGGGTCAGCATGGCAAGGGAAGTGACTGTCCCCATTTACTCTGCCCTTGGGAGATCTCATCTGGAATAATGTGTCCGGCCCTGGGGCTCCCAGCACAAGAAGCACAAGACCCACTTTTGAAGCACATCCAGAAGACCACCTTGAAGATGACCAAAGGCCTGGAGCACCTCTCCTATGATAAAAGGTTAAGGGAGTTGGGATTTCTGAGCTTGGCAAGAGATGGCTCTGGGGTGACCTCATTGCGATCTTCCAAAACTTGGAAGGAGCTTACAAACAGGAGAGGGACCAACTTTTTTACGCAAGGGGAATGGATTTAAACTGAGGAGGGGAGGTTTAGGTTACATATCAGGAAGAAATTTTCACTCATACGGAGGTGAAACACTGGCACAGGCTGCACAGAGAAGCTGTGCATGCCCCATTCCTAGAGGCTCACAATGACTGGATGGATGGGGCCCTGGGCATCCTGATTTGGTGGGTGGCAATCCTACAGCAGGGGGGTTAGAACAAGATTGTCTTTGAGGTTTCTTACAACACAAGTCATTCTATAATGATGATAATTCCAATGCATTCTGCCCAGATGGAAACTGATTTAGATACACAGACCTGGAAATCAAATTTAAAATTTACCACCACCAATTACATATTTAGTTCCCCATTCACATATTAGATACTTCTTGGTATTTTAAATGATAGTGAGAGGAGCAGTTGTTGAAATTCATTGCCAGAGACCTGACTTTCTCCCCCTGCATTATGACTAAATCCCTTGTTTGGGTTCAAAGTGATTGAGAAGCAGTTGATATCAAGGAGCTCTTTTCCAGGCTCCAGTTCCCTCCACAAGCTCCTCAACTGATCATTTTGAACATGTCTGGTTCTCAATCTTTTTACTCTCTCTCTTTACTTTCTGTTCACACACATTCGTTCTACACACACCTCAGTAATACTTTTTACTAAGCATTATCACTCCCTGTCTTCCAATCCACTTTGGATTGCAGACAACACAATAGAGATGATACCTTATACAGGATAGAAAGCTGAAAGCCACTTGGTTCTCTGATATAATAAATGTGTTGGTGTTAAACTTCAGAATTAGTAAACCCCAGGTAGTAGAACTGATAATAAAAGATTTGTTGTTCAAAAGCCTGAATAACTACAGAATCAAGTAGGCACCCTTGTCAGCCTTAGGCAATGCTGCAGTCAAGATCTCAGAAAAGCTTCTAGGTGTCCTGTTGTATAAATCTCCTTACTGCTGGTTATTGTAAAAAGTACCATCTGAGGAAAGCATCCCAAATTGTAATGCTTTTCAAAAATCTTTGCAGAACTTCTGCATATCTCTTTGGAAGAGGATTGGTGAAATGTGGAAAAGAGACCATCAAAAATTTTTTGACAGAGTGGGTCAGCAGCCTGCCAAAAATTAGACCTGAAATACTGCAGATACAAAGATCATAAAGAGCACATGAAACAATCACACTAAAAAGTAAAAATGCTGACAAACTCATTTGGATAGTGCAAAGGGCTCTGGAACATCAGCACAGAGCCCTTTCTTTCTGAACAAAGTAATTCTCAGCAGTCGGAAGACAGCAATAGTTCCATGAACATAGGAAAATCTGAGATACAGTTTGAAAGGAAAAGCTTTCGAGAGAGGTCAGCACTACAAAGCCTCTGTAATTGTTTCTCTGGGGGAATTTTGCTCCTTTTGCTTCCAGTCCCAGACAAAACAAGGAAGGAAAGTTCCCAAAGATTCAAATTTGTGTTTAAAATAAACGCCCTACTGTCTTGAGAGAACTGATCTTTTGTAAGGAATAGCATCCCTCCCTCACACTGGGAAAAAAAAAGGGGAGGTTTTAGATCTTTACTAATAATATGAATCTATGAAATTCTGACCAGAACTACTCCTCCTCACAAAATTGCTACACAAAGACATCATTTTGTGTTGCTGATATCTGACCAAAGGAAAAGAGGCCGAGCAATGGGCCTTCATGTGAGGAAAAATAATGCAATGCTTACGTTGTGCCAAGAGTGTGGCAGCCTCTATGGGGCTGAAAGGGAGGAAAAGCAAACAATAAGCCTTTAGTTTCCCGCTGCACAGCTCTGCTCTGAGGCTGACCACCCTAGACCCATTCCAAGTGCTGCCTTTAGAGCCAAGCATTCTGCCTCTGGCAGGGCCAAAGTAGTTCTGACTTCCAATGACCAGGGGTAAATGAATAATAAATAATAATACATAATAACAATGATGATAATGGTAGTACAAGAAGAAAAGTACCACACTAGTAAATCACAAATCAGTCTTCTTCCTTTGAATCACTAGGTTTTGATACAAAGTCATACAGACAGGGTTTTGGCCCAAGCATCTCACTCTGACATTGGTTACATTCTGTGATGTTCCCACAGGTATCCAAAAGGCTTTGTAAATGGTTTGCCTCATATTCCTCTTATAAAACTCAGAGTGAACTTACAGCAACTTAGAGCTTCAGTGCAGCCTTCTTGCAGATTAAGCTTAGAAAAAATTTACCTGCTTTTTAAACTTTTTTTAATTAAAAACCAAATAAATATGAATTAAAATTACTTTGGAAATTAACCTGTTTTCCTCTTAACTAAGCAATTTCCTTGAGACAAAAATGTTTGAAACACAAGTAAAAATAAATATTAAACTCTTGGTATGAAAATACCTCCTGTGGATTTCAATTTTGTCTTTAGATTCCTCTCGGGAAAATTGTTTTAAAACACAGGTGCAGATAGCAGTAGGCTTAGATACAAAACTGTTTTTAAATGGTTCAGTGCTGGATTAAGGGCTAGTAATTTCCCTATGAAGCCAGAGTAGTAAAGATAGCCTAGATGGGCCCTGAAAACACAGATATGCACCTTATAAAACTTGCACAAGATCATATAGTTCTCTTGGGTGTTGAGAATCTGACAAAACTCCCACAGCAATAGTGAACAGAGCTGAGAAAGACAACTAAAACTTGCAGTTTTGGATACCTTTTCCTCCCACAAGAGGCTAAAATATCTGAGAGAAACATTCAGAATACGTCATTAGCCCAAGACTTTCCAAAAAAGCATTGTGAGGTTGGGTTTTTACAAATTTCCCATACATTGGCGTTAGGTACAAATCAGTTCTTAAAATCTCCCAGCAAACCTATTCACATCTTCAGATATCTAAGAAAATTTGAAATTCTGGCTAATAGTGCACCATAACTTAATCAGCCAACTCATCATTTTGAAAGCAAGAGCAATTAAATCCATGTATTAGAACTGAGTCCCATTAGATCTCCTCCACCAGAACATCTTCTTAAATGAGATCTGCAGGAAAAAGACATCTGCTGGAAGAACTGGGCTGTAAATTACTATTTGAATGCTGATGGTATTTGGAAAAAAAAAAAATCTAAAACCATTTAAATTTCTACACCTAGAGAGGTATGTTTTTTAATTAGATGGGAGAGCTGACAGAGCTTGGAAGAAAAATATTTGCATGTGCCGTGCCTGCAAATACAGCTCTCTCTCTTCAGTTATAAGAAAACTATAATTCGGATGCGACTGAGTGCTAACTCTATTTCTGGTGCAGTTTAACACATTCTACTAATGTGTTCCAAGAGACATCTCCCTCAGAAGAGCCAGCATTCAAGCGAGCAATGACAAAACTTGCCTGTGGAAGCATGCCTCACAGTGCAGTGGGGACAGACAAGGTGTTCATGTGTGCTGCTCTACTGAGTCTGTCTTCAGATAACGCCCAGCTCTCTAAAGCAGTTAAATAACTCCAAGATGAGTACTATGCTAGCACTTTACATGTTAAATCAACGTGTCATGAAGGAGGCTGTGCTAATAACAGCAGCAGAAGTCTCATTCTTCATAGAATCACCGAGGCGGAAAAAGACTTACAAGATCACCCAGTCCAATCACCCACCTATCATCAACAGTTCTCTCTAAACCATTACCCTCAACACAATATCTAAACATTCTTTAATTACCTCCAGGGTTGGAGACTCCACCACCTCCCAGTGCAGTCCATTCCAGCACCTGACCTCTCTTCTGGAGAAGTATTTCCCAGCATCCAGTCTGAATTTCCCCCAGCTCAACTTGAGGCCATTCCCTCTCATCCTACCACTAACTACAAGAGTGAAGAGGCCAACCCCCAGCTCACTACAACCTCCCTTCAGGTAGCTATAGAGAGCAATAAAGGTCCCCCCTCAGCCTTCTCTTCTCCAGACTGAACAAACCCAGCTCCTTCAACTAGGTGGACTTTGGAAATAAACCTGTGGCACAGGAAACTTTTGTACCTGAACCAAGTAAACTGTTACTGAATGAGTTTGACAGATTGATAAAACTTCCTTTGACAAAGTAATAAAAATTTTCAAACAGAAATCAAGATGCCTCTTTTCTCCTTTACACAAAGATCTTGAGATCCAGTACATTCAATTCAACATTCCAGACACACATTCAATTAAAAAACACCTCAGTAATAACTATCTGTACTGTAATTTAACAAATGCTGTGGAAGAATATCTATTATCTGAATAACCCGTAGCTAGCACACAGATTCACAGTAATGAGCCTGCATGTGTAAATGATGGTGGGAAGCCTGGTGGAGATGCAGAAATATCTTCAGGAGTTCTCTCACTCACCCAACAGTACAGGGCTGACAGTCATTCACTGGCTGTCAAAGGACAGTAGGTACATTTTGAGTGCTGGGTAAGCAATACAGATGTTAGAGGATGAATCAGAGTTAAGGAGATGGTTTGAGCAAGTGTTATGATGCAAACTAGATTTGGCAAATCCATTTGGCAGGCCACTGGAAAGGAGGCAAGGAAGACTACACGCTCCCATTAACCTAATTAGAGTTGCAGTGCAGCTAGCTCATCTCAAGAGCATTTAAAGGAACAAAGCAAAACCCAGTGGCTATCATCTTATGGACTTCCTAAAAATCAATCCTTTTCTTTTATTTGTTTATTAATTATGACATACAGCAACCTTGTGGGGACTGGCAGGTAAGTAAATAGAAGAGGTGCCACAGTACCAACCAACAATCCCCTGGCCTGGATGCCCTGAAAGCTTCAAGACCAGTATGGGTGATACTGTCCTGTGAAATAAAGGTGACTGAGTCAGATCAGTCACTGTATGCCTTTATGATCCACATCTAATTATTCATCAAATTTACAACACTTAACTTCTTAATAGGAAATACTCCATTTATTTTAAGCATTGATGTATTCAGTATAGCCTCCAGGGTCAATGAGGTTTCCATCTTTCTTTTTCCCAGGTCATGATACTATTCCGGTCTCACAGGAAAATTAAGCTTTCTTGTGGACAGATGAAGGAGTTCTCAGAGGGGAAGGCAAACAGCAGGGAAAGTGGACAATCTCTCAGCCTGAACTCTGCCCCATCCTCAGAATTTCTGCTGAAGGGGTATGGCATGGGCTTTGGGTGCTGGTCCCCAGGGAGCTGACAGATTTGGCTAACATGAATAATATTTCTTCCAACATATAGACTGTGTGATATTGTTACTCCATCTCTAATTGTATAAAACACAGTATTTACATAATATAGTTCACCTGGGGGTACTAATCAGTAGTATTAATAATTCTGTTTTTATTTAAATGTTTAGCTTATTTGAATGATCCACAATAGGAGAATAAAGATTACATTTAGGAAAAATAGTATTTACTTCTCCCCACCAAATCTGTTCACATGTTATTATTCACCAAAGACCAAAATCACCACATTTTTCACAAGGTTCACTTGTCGTATTCTGAAGTCAACTATTTAACATCTCAAAGATTCAACTTCCTTAAACTGGCATCCCAGCTTCTACAGTTTTTGACTGGGCCAAATTATTTTGCCTCACAAAAACAAAACGACAGCTTTATAAGCCACATACTTTACACATTTAAAATAATGCAATAGTCGAAAACCAATAGAAAAACTTAGAGAATAAAATACATAAGCTTATAAAGCAGAATTGAGCAGACAGATGAATTTAGCCACATAGTTTTCTGTGCCCTACAAGTATTGAATATCCAAATAGATCTTTATTCATTCACCTTTGTATGCTGTAGTTGCCAATCGATTTTCTCAATTTGACAACTTTTTAAATGTTCATTATTTACATTTTAATATAAACATGACCTTTATTTTTGATTCAGAATGTGTTAAAATACTGTTACTGTTGAGTAACTAAAGAAAAAAGGTATGCTTCATGTTATAGACACAGACTGAAATGAATGGATGGTAAAAAAGTTGATCGCAGATGTTGAAGACTTAGAAACATCTGTGAGAAAACCATTTGTTAAGAACTGAAAAGCAAGATGGGAGGAAAAGTGATAATAAATGGAGTAAGGGTGAAAAAGTGTATTATGAAAGAGGAAGAATTTTAAGTCATTTTAAAAGAATGAAAAATTATATAAATATCAGAGGAAACTGTAGGCAAGGGACAGCCTGAAGAAGAGGTTGTGGATGTCAAAATGGAAAACATGGAATGCAGTGGAAGGGCACTGTTAAAAGGTTAACGTTTCCATCTACTGCATAAGTTTGATTTTACCATATATTTCTCATACTGACAGCATTTTCTGTGGTATGTGCTGACTTTTTAGGTTTGTCTGCTACAGTATTTTCTTCAGTGTTCACTTCAATATTCTTCTTTAAACATTTTGAATCAATGATTTAATGTCCTGTTAGGTAAAACTCAAGTAAAAACACCCCCTGCACAGAACAAAGAGAAAATTCAAGAAAAATAACCTTTCTAAACATTCCCAGCTTTGGCTCTGGATATGGTCCTAAGACTCCTCCTTCACGGAGTTGGCCTGCTAGGGTCACTGGGTAACTTCTGTATAGTGTGGAACAGCTGCCTGGAACAAACACCTGTATATATACAGCATCTCTTAGGATACTGAAAGCTTAAATGTTGACATAGCAAAGGTATAAGTCTGTGGTCAGTGTGGCAATAAAGACTTTGGCTTTGACTTTGCCAAGCCCTGACATCAACAGCCAGGTGATTTATATTGTTTGGGACCCTTTCACCTCATCATCTTAAAAAGACTCTACAGACCATAAGCTCTTTGGGGGCAGAAGCCATTTCTTAGCATTGCCTCCTCACACTACACCTACTTCAGGATGTGCAGACACCAAATAGGACCAACTGCCAATCTTTAATGAGAAGAAAAGGTGAACACTTTCCCACAGAACAATGCTATTTGTAGAGTTGGTATTTATGGTGTGACAGTAGCATTTATCAAGTCTGATAAAAACCTCAGTGAATAAATAAGTCTTGAGTTTGTTGTCTGGTTAAAGAGAAATGCTGTACCTCTAATCTGGAGTGTTTCTACTTGATGGGGGGAAAACATATTGAAAGACTATAACCACAGCATGGATTAAACAGTCAGGACCTTGATCACAGATTATTAATACGAAAAAGCAAAGTGAAACAAACAAGTTAAAAAAAATAGGTAAAAATCAAATGCTTTATATATTACATCAACACTCAAATGATAACTGCAAGGTCAATTCCCAGAGTTCAAAGTCCACAGTTATTTCCTTGTACAGAAAGGCAGACTGATAATTCACTCACGTCATTTGAGGTCTTTTTTCTCATTACTCTTTCCACAAAGCCCTTCTTGTCAGTGGGAAATTCCTTAGACAGCAGCAGACCCTCTTGTTAAGAATGAACAAGACAAAGCTCGACTTCTGCTCATTCAGCAGATATTAATTTGAACACTGAAATCAAAGTGTTGGCAAACATCACTAGAGAAACGTTAAGACCTGAGATATACAACACTGAAAGAACCTTCAGATTTGTACATAGCTATGCATGGTTGCCACTATGTGAAGTTTTTAAAACAAACACTCAACATCTCTTTTGTTAATCATAATATAAATAAATTACTAAAAATGTACCGAAAAAGGAATGATGTCACTTCCCTTGTATCTCAAGGTTTTGGATTTTTTTTCTGCTTACAAAGATTGGTTCTACAGGCCTTTGTCTGTAGATTGAGGTAACTTTATTGATAAAAATATTTTTATAAAAAACAAAAACCAAGCAAAGCGCTTGTGGTTGTTTTTTTTTTTTTTTAAATCTACGTAGGGAACATGCAAAACACAGCAAACATTTCTAAATGCAATAAGTCCTGGTTCCTTCGAAAGGCTGGTTTTATGCTCTTGTAAAGCCTATCACAAGTAAATTGTGCACATAGGTAGCATATCCAAGAATAGGAATTTATATGTACTTTTTTAAAAAACAACAACAGAAGAGGATTCATAAAGAAACTCAGATAAGTAGTCTTTATAATATAATAAAGCAGATGAATTTTAACCAGGAAAAGATAAATGAGAAAAAGACTGAGGGTCCCAAATACAAAATAATACTTGCAAGACCATATTTGCATACTAGATACACTGCTGTTTGGTATATAAATGTAAATACTTTGTGCACATTAATGTTTACTTACATGATATTATAAGATCTCGAAATATAATGTTAACACCTTCATTTCTTAGAATAGCTATGTAACTGTTGTTTCCACTAAGCCAAAATCAAAAAGGAATCAATATCTTTGTACAGCTGAGACAAAGCATGTACATTGTTTTCTATCCTAACAAATGTATTTTTGAAGATCAGTTCTGATTTAGTATTCATTTACAAGAGAAATGCCAAGTTTGGCATGAGTTTAACTTGCTTCATCTTGCTGGGTCATTCCTTTCTGTTTTCCTCCTGGTTGACTGCTATTTAGTGACTGGTGTTTCAAAGGAGACATTGGTATCTCTTTTTAAGGAATGATTGTGATTTTTAATTGGAGCCATTTGCCCTTTTGAAAAGTCCACATCTCTGATGCCAGCTCCTGTGTTTCTGACCTCCAGCACCTCCCTGTCAAACTGGAATGGAAAACAACCAGCTCTTACATTTACATCAGTTGCTGTGGTCCACTCAGAGTTGCACAGGTAACGAGAAAGCTGAAAAAAATGCAAGACCCATCTGCATGGGCTGCTGCAGAAACTGCCTTCATTCAGTTTATTCTCTAATCTAAACAAGGTGAGAAAGATGAAAGGCATTCAGACAACACAGAAATCAAATTGAACTGCAAACTGGATGCAAAGCATTCTTTTCATGTTACTTGAAGGGAGATACAGTGAGTTTCAGGACTGAGCTGAGACCCAATTTAAAGCCTACTGAATAGGAAGACCACCAAACTGAGAGAATTTACTAATCAAGCCTTTTCTAGGGATAGGAGAAAATCCTATTCCTGCCTTTTCCCAGCAAGGAACTCTCCCCTTTTTCTTTTTTTAATCAAAATTTCTGCTTTATGAAAAGGTATCTCATACATACACAGTGATACTGTCTAGAGGCAAACCACTGCAGTTCCTCAAGGTCCTCACCAAGTCACAAGGTGCTCCGTGACATCTAAACTTCCAGAGAGTTCAGACCCTCTCCTGTCACAAGAGGAACTGAGAATCAAGCACAGAAATGCCTTCTGACAGTTCTGAAGAAACCTCTTTCAAATATCAGGTTGAGAAATGCACACACTTAGAATATATCTATCTTTCTTCTTCCAGTGAATTAAGAGCAACACATATCTTGCATGCTTACAAGAACAGTGGGCTGGAATGCAGAAATAAATAAATACACAGCAGCACAAGGTCTGCTGCCCTTGCAAAAAAAATGACGAAACATTCAGGGATCAGCATTTTTCCCCCCAACTACTTACAATCCAAACTAGATATTTCAAGCTGGCAAGTTACACCTCTGAGGACAGAGTTATGAAATAATTTCTCCCCCGGCTTGACAATAAAGCGTGTGGGGGAGAACTGACAGGGAGGATAAATGTGCCTGTCACACAAGTAGCAAATAGTGGGCTCAAGCCTTAAGCAGTGTTAAATAAAAAACAACGAAAACAAAAAAAAAAAAAAAACCCAAACCTCTGAACTTTTGTCACAGAATAAATGAATTTCTCTCACTGAGTAATTCTGCACCAACCTGTCGTTTATACAGTAGATATGTCATGTTGTTTGGCACCTGGCCTGATGTCAACTTGCCAATCTTTAGCTAAATATCAGTATTTTATTTTATTGCCTTATGCCACTTACTTTATCAGTGTGGTCATTAGGGGGAAGAAATAAAGGATGGAGGAAGGGCAATTTTTGACAGTTTTATCAAGAACAGAGGATGATATCTCTCTCACTGCATCTTGGCATATTCAATATTAAAAAATATCTTTCGTAGTTAATGATGAACTACAGATAGTAAACTGAGAAATTATCAATGGAAGGTTATCTCAAAGAGGGAAAACAGTTCTGAACAGAAATACTTCATCATAATTAAAGAAACAATCCGACAACAAACAAAACCAGTGACATGATGCTCCTCTTGTGTCTTCCATGGGCCACACTGGCTGAAAGCTCATCCCTAAAAGCTCTGCATGTGCAGTAGCTAATGCATTGGAAATGTGATTAACTGACTGAGAAAGGCCTAGAATTACTCTCATTCTGACTAGATTACTGGATAATTAGATTGGTGGCACTCTTCCCTTACTGGGCTGTCAGATTAAATCCCGCTGTTTTTCTTCAGATAACTGTCATGTTCCACAATAACAAACAGGGACTGACATCAAGCGCTTTTCATGTTCAAAGGATCTAAATGCCTTTTCTACCTCTACCGGACCAAAAAGAAAAATGCTCAGTGTACTTTCTGTTTCATTGAAAATGTCATTAAATTTGATTAGAACATACCTAGCTGATAAACCTGGTCAGAAACATTTAATTTGACTAGATAAATGAGAATCACCAAGGCTTTGAATACTCATCTGGCCCGATTAATGGAAAGGTGCAATTGAATTACCCTTTAAAAGGGGAAAGAAAGAGCATTTCAAAGTTTTGCCTATGCACGCACAAGTGTCTATTTTGCATGCTCTTTTTTGAGCCTGATCAGTCCAAGAAAGGAAATAGTAAATATTCTTGGATCTCTCACATTAGCTTGTTGTGTGAAGTGAAAGCTTTTCATATTTCTGAAGCCCCACTATGTGTTGTTAAAACAATAACAGGCAGATTTACAGCATTGTGTTCCTCCAGGCTCTCCTTTAAGTGCATAACGTAGTCTTGGTTACCTCAGACAAGTATCAATTCTCAAAATGCACAAATAATGTTATTATTGTCAATTATTGTCATATTTGAGTATCATAAGTTTGAAGAAAACAAACAAAAACTAAGGGGAGAACTAAATCCTCTATAGTTTATATATTTGTTTGCATAAAACGAAAGCTGGGCACCTTTGATATCGTAAGGCCTTATAATGTCAAGCTTTTAATTTTTGCTGCTCCTTTTTCTGTTTACATAATAAAGTTGAGACTTTCACACTGAGGCACTGCAACAGAAGTTTCTAACTAACAAGATTTGTGCTAAAATTACAAGGCTGGCAACAGCTGCTTTCTTAATTCACTTCAGTGAAAACAAAAATCTAAATTTCTTGCAGCACTTCTAATTCTAAAACAATGAACACCAATATAAATGAAGATCAATACCCCAACTTCATTTGGCAAATCCACCTACTTCAGCAAGAGCTTCTCCTGAGTAAATTTGTAAACCTCAGATAAAATGAGTAAAACAGCAGTCATCCTCTTAAGAGGATCAGTACATTTGGCTTTTCTTCCCAAAGGGACCAGTAGATGGGAAAAGTCATCTGAAAGATGGCAACTGGCACAAACAAAACCTGAACCCAAATCTTGATTCAGCTGCAAACAGTGGTGAGTCTCCCACTGTCCTGGGCAGCTCAGTCCCAAGAATAAACCAAGAAGTTCTACTACTGCAGTGATTTTTATTTATTCTGTATTCCAGGAAGCCTACTAGGATGGAATAAGGCACAAAAAAATATGATTTCAGATAGGCCAATATTTTTTTTCTCCTTGCTTTATGTAACACTGCCATACTTAGACTCTTTATATGGCTAGTTAATGAAAAGAAAGTTTTCTGTATGCCTCTTCTCACTGATAAACTTATGTAATAAGTTGAAAAATGTGTCTTTTGAAGTGCGCACAAGAAAAAGAGATCAAGCCAAAGAAAAAGTGAAACATCTCTGATAATGCATGTCAGGACATCAAGAACATTTGAAGTTACAAGAATATATCTGCATTTCTTTCTTTCTTCCTTCTGCCTTATGAATTTTGATTTCTTTCTTTTTATTTATTTCTAACTGGAAAAGTAGTTTATACATGCATGAGATTATTTTCCTATGAAATGGCAAAGGGATAGAGTTATAAATGACAATAGCAATGAAGAAGAGAACACATGAGCAGCTAAAACTATAAATGCACAAATCATTACCCAACAGGGTGGGAGTGGAATCAACACAGAAAGGAGTTTGGAGTCATCCTTTAATAACCAATTCTCCAACCGGAGAGAGGAGGAAAAAAAAAATATTTTTTGACTACTTGACAGAAGCAAAACAACACTTGTTTAAGGTCGCTCAGGGAATTGGAATGTCAGAAAATGACCTGTGAGAGATGGATTAATATAAAGTTAATACAGACATAAATATAAATACATTACTCACCTGTCTGTGCTGTTTATCAGATGGATAGATACACAAGCATGCAGCCCAGAACTCACAAAACCTTGACTAAAATTTGAAATACTCTGCTTGTCCTTGATTGCACTTTGAGGCTGCTCTGACAACTCCATTTGAAGGAAAGCTTTTGTAGCAGAGGCAGCGAGGGGACTCCATGGTCCTGGGCTTTCATCCTGACTTGGGAGTACATGTGCTGCTCCCAGCCTCCTCTGCCACAAACACCTGTCTGAGATGAGCTAATGGAAACCACCAGCACCTTCCACAGAGCCTAATGACTATCAGATGGCAATGTATTTTGACTAGCATCGAGTGAGGTTATGACTGAAGCCAGGATAGAAGAAAGAAGAGGATTATAACTCTGCTTGTATGTGTGGCGGGGTGTGAGAGCCCTTCAATTTGAAGGGCTATCATCCAGCCCCTTTACAAGATCTAAATGCACTAAAACAATAATGCGAATAGTATCCACCACTTCACTTACTTTGGGTGGCCTTATTTGAGCAAAAGGTTATCCATGCTGTCACATTATGAGGACCCCTAAAACCTCATTAGCAGCAATGAAGCAGATCCAGTGGCGGTAATGAACTCCAGCATAAATTAGAAACACCTACATTTTGCACATTCACCTGCATTCTCTCAATCTGCTTACTGATAACCCCAAATGACCAATTTGTTGAAGTTTACATAACTTAAAGAAAAAAAAAATAATAAATAACTTTTGTATCTAGAGCAATAAATCTTTTACTTGTCATACAGTTGATTAATTCCCCTGATCATTAAGGAACAACTAATTAAAACTGTGCTTCGTATACCTTTGCAGAAAATTGCAAGCTAAGGTAGGCACACATTTACTTCCATGTAAGTGTGTGGTTCCAGCTGTGAAAAAAAAACACACAACTTTGAAAAATTATGCACTTTTAAAATATTTCCAGCCTGAACATTCACTGCAAAACATCACTACTAAGTCTGTATTCAAAAGGTATGGCATAGTAAAAGTTCCCTTTAAACACAAAAGGAATGCTTTCCCTTTTACAACACCCCTTTCCCTCTCTCTTTACTCCTCTGAGAAAACCTAGTATGTACTGTAAACTCAAATCAAGTCAAGTTTGCCTTCCTCTACAAAGATTTCTATTTCAACATCACAACCACTATTAACTTCAAAGGAAGCTGACAGTTCTCCAGTTATTAAGTTAAAAGACAGACAACTTTCAGCTGGAGTCACAGCAAATTAATTGTGCCTTACAAGGCTACATTAGGTCATTTCCTGAGCTGATGGTAATAAATAGCCCTTTCCGTAATGTAAGAACAAATTATTATAGTGAGGTTGTCCTGAGGTGAAAAAATGAGGGCTGGGCTCAGGATTGTGGCTCAGGGCAGCCTGCCCAACCAGCTTCCACCTGAAACCCAGATCTGCATCTTTATGTACCATGAATATTGACATACGTGCAAGTGACAGTACCACTGTAGGCATGATGTGGCTGTGCCCCTCCTACAGCCACATTTGCTCTCTCATTCCACATTTTGTCTCATGTACTGGAACGAGGCACCTGCCAGCTGCAGGACAGAGCTGGCAGCCTGCAATCAGAGCAGCTCCAGCTCAGCAGATTTGCTCTTACAAGCATCATCTCTGCCATGTCCTCAGCTTTGAGGGGCATTTATTTATTAATGGACATACAGGAAGAACTGGAATTGGCAGGGATACACTGTGCAAACAAGCACCAAGCTACTGACATTTAAATTTCTTTACTGAGTAGTTTGCCACAGTCATTTGAAAACGTTAGTTAACAAAGAGCCTAAAAACCGAGGATTTTCCCTTCTTACTAAACTATTCTAATGGCTTCATTTCTTGGAATGCAGTGACTTAAAAGGCAAAATATTTCCCCAAGCTGTGAGCAAAATCCTGCACATATCTGGCACTGCCTGTAGCTTGTGCAACCTTCTTTCTCTGCGCGGGGGTAACAGTGATGACACCCATATCCTGGGCCAGCCCCTAATGCAGAATGAGTCCCCCACAGCTGCTACCACCTGCTGTCTCTCACTTTCATCTCCATCTATCTGCAGCAAGGATCGCTCTTTTCTCTTGACTTGTACAAGACACCTAGAGAAGTCGTGATCCCAATCCATTCCCACCATAACACAAATATCAAAGGGTCTGTGGTATCCACGTTAAGGTCAGGACCAAATGACACAAGATGGCGCAGAGCTTATTTTCTGAAAGCAGGAGCAAAATGTATGGGAATTCTGTCATTAACTTGAGTAAAGTCAGCACTTAACACAGAAGGTCCACAGCTCACAATGGAAGCTTAATAGCAAGAGGTCAGTGCTAGGTGTCTGACACCTGCCTTTCATTATGGGAATGTGTATTTCCTCTGTTGCATTTATGCTTTTTATGTACCAAATCCTCTAAATCTGTGCTCTACACTGGTTACGAAAATTTTGGTGAAGAAGGCCCAGATTAATTCTCATTATTAACAGTTACAATCATTATCACTGACTTCACATTAGAAAAGTAAAACAACAAAAGCAACAAAGCAAACAACCAAACCAAGCTATATCCAAACAAACAAACAAACGTCAAAGGTCAGACTCTCTGAACTCCAAATTAGCTCTGGATTAACTAAAACAAAACAAGTCTAATGGTTTTTCCCAGAAAAGCAACAGGTGTGGTTTATGGTGAGAATAAACTATTTTTTGTTTTGAACAAAGAAAGAAGCCTGAGAGCCTAGAGACTAATAAGGCACCTCCATGGATTAAATATTATGTATTGCAGCACACAAAGTGCTAGGAAGAATACACAGAGATACAGTCACACAGCCCATCGTATTACCTCTGAGCAAGTGATGAAAACGGAGATCTGTAAGAATATCTTGTGAATTATCCTGCATTTGCCCAAACCAGAAAAGAGCATTAAAGCACGAGCCATGATCTGATGGTGCAAAGTCCCAGGAGAAAGCAGCATTTCTCCAGCAGGATGCAGGAGATCTGGGTTCAAGGCCCTACATCCTTGATACCTAGCAGGCTCGAGCTTTAATCTCTTTCACTGCCCCAACGATTATTCAATTATTCATACAAGCTGGAAAAGGTCTGGGTAAGAAGCTTCTTTCAAGAGTCAATAATTTGATGGGGGGCAATCACCTGGCATGTAAGAGACCCTCCTTAAGGACCTTGATTCAAATTATAGGCTGACACAGGACTGAACCCAAGTCACCAAATCCTAAATGAGTTCTTTAAGCTCTGAATTATTAACAGCTCCAAAGAAAAGAGACTGTTTCATCATTAAAGTTCATTTTCGAAGCTTTTGTTGTTTTTTTTTTGTTTTTTGTTTTGTCTCGGTACATTTCAGAACCTTTTTTGTAAAGACAAAAATAAAAATAAAAATAAAAATAAGAACCCACATTTTCACCACCACATGATCTACTGTGATAAGTGGGAAAGCAAAGTGAGGTTAAGCAGTCCACTGAGATCCACGATGTCCTACACAGCAATAAGAGAATGGAAAACTGATTAAAAAAAAAAAAAAAAAAACTACATAAAATGATGTTTAATTGATTCAGCATTCAGAAAATTGTACTTGGATTGACTTTGGTAGAGAACTGAAGTATTAGAATGTTTAGGGTCTTTAAAAGTATAAGTCTTCATGTAAAATAAATTCAACTAATATACTTAAAGAATACAGCAGTAATCCCGTGATAGATTAATATGTAAAATCAGAATCGGGATAGAGATAATTTGCTCACACACTGCAAAATAAATCAAGTTGGCTGAGTACATTCTGCTATGCTGAAGTCAGAGACAACTGCTAATATGTCGGAGAGTGTTATTTGTCATAATATTTTATCTTTCATTTCTGAAAGTAGCCACTCATCGTCCTTTGAAAACATTAGTCATTTCCATTTCTTCAGGATCTTAATAATCTGGTTATGATGGAAAATGCATTATAGCTACTACACAAATCCTTTGCAATCACAGTCAATTTTTCTGAAAATGGAAAGAAAAACAGCGATATAACCAAGTGAACTTTGAGGGGCCCAAAGCCCCAAGAGAGCCATACAATGCAGACAATTAGTTTCTGCTTACTGGCAACGTCATGCAGGCAAATGCATGGGAATCCAACAACAACAACAACAACAAAATTATCCTTATAAACAGGGAGAATGGATAAGAACTCTGAAATGGGCAAACCACAAAGCATAGCAAGAAAATAAAACATACACGTTTTTGAGATCATCAGAGTTTGGCTGTGTTTCAACTCTTTAAGGTCTCTCCATATACTTCTACTTATTGACACAAGTTCTGGACCAGCGTTTTGAAAACAACACAAAACAAAGCAAGTATATTTGGAATAGCATCTTTCATTATTTATTTACTTATAAACCACAAGCTCCTATGTAATGCATTTGCTGCAATTGGAAAAAAATACTTTTTACTGCAGTCTGAGTAATTTCCTATTTTCTTCCATTACCGAATAATAATTTAACATAGTAAACAAATACACATTGATTGAAGTTTCTGAGCAGACTAAAGCTTTGAGTCATTGTTCTGGCAGAACTTACCTCTCAGAGCTCTTAGAAGTGCTCTGTGAGCCATCTTACACAGGTAATGAATATTGCACATGAAGATAAATAATATATCTTTTTCGTTTCAGCACACAGAAAATTCTACCATGAGCTTCAGAAGAGCTTTAGACTCATTACACTGCACTCGTTTTGCAGTCCTCCTTTAGATGCTTTCTGGCTGGAAAGCTCAAATGCTGATGCTGGCCAAGGATGGCCCCTGGGTGCTATGGGGGTCCCCTCAGAAAGCCCTGATAATTAGCACAGAGTTCTGGGATGCAGCCTGGGGCTGAAAGCAGCCATGAAGATGCTAGGGAATAATCCTGTGAACAGCACACACAACACAGGCAATGACAAAACTGCCTGAAGTTCATGGCAAATGATTCAAATGTACCTCCTGCCTGCCTCGATGAAGCTGAGCTCAAACCAAGCTTCAAAGCAGCTATCTCAAGCTACAACAGGGGGAACAGATAGCTTTGGAGGAGCCTGGATGAGATCTCAGGGACAAGTTTGCATAAGCAAGTGCTGAACTACACAGATGGAGAAGGAGGACAACAATTGGCAGGTCTTGGTAGGGACAGCAGAGGGGCAGGAAACAACTCTTCAGGGCTGTCCAAGATGGTGGGTGACAGAGATCACGGCAAACCTGAAGGAACTTGGCCTTCTCCTGAAGCCTAAAGAAGAAGGAATGTCCACACACTTATCGTGTGGATCTGTCTTCACTTCAGTGCTCTGGTTCCCAGGGAAATAGCACTTTGGTTTAAGCAAGCTTTTGGTCATTTCTGATGCCTAGAAGGCAGAGCAGCAGTTGCCGAGACAGAGCCAGTGTGCTGAGATAATGAACAGTTTCTGTCGTGCTTGGGTGTCAGAATACCAACACAGAAATGTTGCTTAGTCCTGTCTCAAGGTAGGAACTAACCAGGGGTCTGAAGGATGAAAAGGACAGCAGGAAAAACAGAAAGTGGCACTTGTCTGTCTGTGGCACAGACTACTAAAAATCCTGATATTAAAATTGGAAGAGAATAAATCCTTTTGTTTCAAATACCTACCTAAGCCTTAGATAAGGTTAGGATAAGAAGACACATCCATATATCCATATATCTCAGCGGACTTAGAGTGACTTAGAGTGCACTTTGATAAGTGCAATCCGGCCCAGGCAACTGAAGCTAGCCAGCATCCCAGGCCCAGGAGTCCAGGCTGCAGGTTTATGCTGGCAGGGAACAGATGAAGTCACACCTAAAAAGCCCTCATAAACAGAGCAGGGAAGCCAGGCAGCCCCAGCTCCACACACCCTTCCCCTGAAGCATGCTTGTAGGATTGCTGCCGGGGAATCCTCCTCCAGCTTGCAGCAAGAGCAAAGGAAAAAAATAATAATAATAAAAAAAAAAAAAAAAAAAATAGGAAAACAAACAGAACAGGCCAGACGGTCTGGCACAACTCTGTTTTTCCATATGGTTCCAGGAAAGGGTTTTGAAGCCATGATACACTGCCACAATGCAGCACGGCTGTGCTGCAGGCAGCTTCATTGCAGAGGGAAAGAAGGTGCTGTGCTGGCACTCTGACAGCACCAGGGCACACAGCATGGGGACGCGCTCCCGCCACCAACTCCATCAGCACCACAGTGGGGATCAGTGCCCAGCATCCCTCCCGACTCCCATTGTTCCTTGCCAGCCAACTTGCTTGGCAAAAAGAGGAACAGGAAGCCTCCCCCTGAGCCACTACTACAATTAAATCAGATATCAGTGCTGCGGGAGATAGCAATCTTGCAGTGTTGATTTATTTCAGGTTTCTCACTGCGGGGTTAACACGTCTAGCAGGCTGAAAACGCACACGCGCACACAGACACCGTCACGTACAGCAAGGCTGGAGGCACTGCAGAAGTTTGGGAGCTCTCAGGATTGTTTCAAGCGTCTGGGACCAGTTATATCTACATTAAGCCAGGAATGGAGCAAAGGGCACCTCTTCTCCTCTCCTTCAGCCCCTCGCCAAACTTTTGTTTTCCAAACTGTAATCAAAATTTGTTCAGCAGGTATTTTAGTGTCTGGGGCTGAAGGAGACTGGGGAGAAAGAAACAAGCCAAGAGAGATAAGGAAGGAGAGCAGTAACAACAGGATTCGAGAGGCAGAAGGAGGTTCAGGCTGGTTTTGCACATTTCAAAATATTTTACATTCTAAGATAGGGCTCCAAAGCTCCAGATGACACGGAGGTCTATGTGATACTCTCCACCATGGTAATTTACAGCTCTGATATAAAATACCAAGGGAAGAACGCATGTACCATGCAACTATCATAAAAGAAGCAAATATCCAACTGTTGTTTGTTTTTTTTTCTTGCCCAATTAAAACATATATTGAGTACTCAGAAACTGCCAACCTTCTGCTCTCAAAAGTGACTCCAGAGACTTTTGAACTCCGTTTTTATAAAGTAACAAGTTTTTCTTGTTCAGCTTCTTTTCTAGTTCCCACAACTTCAGCTTCCTGTCTCCCCACTTAATTATATAGGTGTCAATGAGGTTGATTAGAGCACAGTTTTTGGGAGCCAGGGGACTGCCATGATAGCACATCTAAGGAGAGAGAACCTAGATGAGAATCTTTTATAAATAGATACAATCTGCAAAAAAAAATTTTAGTCTACTTAAGAAAGGAGGCCAGAGGAAAAAGGCAACTTAATACTGCCTGCTTCTCTGCTACTGACTAGCTCGTGCAGCATGCAGGTCACTTAAGTACACTTCATGACCTAGCCTTTGAATATCTGGCTTTACAAGACTCCCCAAACTTGAAAATGTAGTGAGCAAAACCATTTCTGTCATCCTCTAGTAAGTGTGCATTAACTCCCACTGTGTACCTGAGTCTGTGAGCCTGCAGCCCTACTCATCATGAGCACTGGAAACCTTAGACTGAATTACACCATACCATGCTTTGAGCTTTGTAGACCCACAGCCCACGATGTTGTATTACAGACCTATTGTAAAAGACAAATAATACAAATAATACAATGAGAACAACAATCATCTCCATGATAATGCTGGTCATGCAGAAATCATTAAAGTCATATTCTACATAGAGTACAAAATATAGGCTACATCTTTTCTTCTCCATCTTTTCAGGTAACAGCTATCTTAGACAGCATGCAGCGTGTCATTCTAAGGATACACTGGGAAGGAGCTTCATGCTAAAGAGCTAATACACATCCAGAGCTGCTGCAATTATGAGTCTGCTCTGTAATCTACAGATAACAATAGAGGCAAAAGACAATCCAGTATTTCCATTTAACCTTATAAAACAATACTATTCACTCTGTTAAGCTCTTCTTCTTACAATGACTGTATTATACAAAACATAAATTAAAGCAACATATTGTCCTTGATTCTCACTTGCCCAGTATGCAATTATTCTTACAGCCTAATCTGTTCTCACTCGTCTTCTACATTTTCCAAGAGGTGCAAAGTAGCCTAAACTCAAGCATGAAGCCGAGTTTCTGTCTACCTTTGTATTTTAGTGCGAATTAGGAATATGCCTTTGACGCAAACATTCTAATTATTCCCACTCATCACGTCTTGGTTCACGTTACAAAGCAGTTGCAGAGCACATTCAGCTCTTTTCAGATTAAATTTACCCAGATGATCACTCCAGGACTACAGCTGATGTATTTCCATCACTACAGTCCAAAATTCATATGAGAAAAAGCCCTGCTGCAATGAATGCAACGGATATCAGTTCTGCTGCACTTTTTCTCTCCCCAGGTCTGCTCCCATTTGTTCACATTTGTTTCTTTGTGTAGACAGAAAGTGGACAGCAGACTTGGGCGGAACTCTGCAGTTCTCAGCTTGGTACACATAGCCCTGCTGAAAACAACAGGCCCATTTTTCACCGATAATCAGTTTAACAGGATTATTCTGATATAAAGACGAAACACGTGAAGACGAGTTCAAGATCAGAAAGCAGTTCAATCCTACTGCATCGGGCATCATTCTTAGTAGCAATGTACATAAAGGTTATATATAATATCATGCAGTTCTCATCAACTCAATGGGAGTTCAATGCTCACTACTGAACAGGTCTGGATGGGAATGCTGAGTAGATGGTTGGACTACATGACCTTAAGAGGTCTTTTTCAACCTTTATGATTCTATGACCAGTTTAAGATAACAGTTGCCCAGCGAGGTTGTGGAGTCTCTTTCTCTGGAGATGTTCAAGACCCGCCTGGACGCCTACCTGTGCAACCTGGGCTAGGGAGTTGCTTTGGCAGGGGGGTTGGACTTGTGGGATTACTGTGGGAATACTAGCAGCCATTTCCACCAAGATTTGCCTTAGTATCTGTACTCTTCCAGTGGCATGAAATAGAATTAACAGTTTCCTTTTTTAAAAAAATGGAACCATTGAGTCTGGTTTTATTACTATGACAGAATAGTTTTCACAATGAACATGTCGTGAAAAGTACCAAAAATGTGAAAAAAACATTACTGCACCTAACCTTTAATAAAGATAGCGAGCAAATACTTGTAAAGTTTGCCAACATATTTGCTGTTCTACGAGACACAAAGCAGCATCATGGCATCCTAGGAAGAAAAGAAAAAAAAAAACCTTGTCTTTTTTTATACAAGGCTTTTCTATGTCAAATATGGCACAACATGAAACAAAGACCATAGCATAAAATTACGCACCTGGGAGAAACCTCAACCTATCAAGTCACCCTTCTCTCTGAATATGAAGTATTTTGCTTAATGCTGATAGTGTGTCTTGCCTAATTTGCCAATTCCATGACATAATTACATTAATGTTGCAAATTTCCTGTCAGTTTTACTATAAAGGATTTACAAGTACTCAGTTATTCCTTTTGCTTTTGATCTATGTGGGTTCTCTCACTTCAACTCCTCCACATCTCTATTTGCCTTTACAGAATGGAATGAAGGATTTTAAAATATACATCCAAGAAAACATTTTCATGGTGGTAAATTCCAAAAGAAAAAATATACTAGTAGA
>VXAB01002387.1:50993-69373 GCA_013399175.1 Odontophorus gujanensis | reverse complement strand
AAAAACCCCCACCCCCCACCAAAAAAAAAAAAAAAAAAAAAACACTTTTTTTTTTTTTTTTTTTTTCTTTTCTTTCTTTTGGAAAGGCTAACTAACTAAGCAGGTGCACTGGGGAAAAACACATCTGCTGGCTTTGCACAATGGAACAGAAAGTCCACTTTGTTTTACTACCATTTCAAGGCATTTACAAACTTCAGTATGAAAGGAAAAAAAGAAAAGGAACAAAATCCAGACTCTTAAGGAAATTCCCTTGTTAAAGCAGACCATTGGAGGTTCTCTTGTGTTTCTCTTCCCTCTCCTCTCTTTTGAAAGAACTGTCGTGATCCTGAAAACACAATCTGGGAAGAAACATCTGGCCTTCACTTTTTAATTACATTTCAATCACCTCAAAGGCTTTGCTGGAGGTAGACATACCTACAAGGGCTTACTGTCAAAACTACAGGGCTGTTCTATAAATGGATCAACTATAATGGTGAATTTGGGATTAATCTAAATAAATAAGATCATGCCGTGTACAACTTACTCCTTAGACGTAGTGATTGCTCCCAGGCAGGCTGCTAGTTTTTGACACTGATAGAAGCATGGTGCAGGGCAGGGTAGGGAAATCTTCCAGGGAAAATACAAAGGCCAGCAGAGAACAAGAATCCAAATAGGACGGCAGGGCCATCCCAGCCGTCTGCCTCTGGCTGCTGCCCAAACCTTTTTGCACAGGGAGCAGAAGCGGCCCTTTTAAATATGAGAAGCAGCACCCTTCCTGCCCTGATGGCAGGAAGTAGTAGATGTAGGCAGAAAGGAGAAGGGGGCTAGCAGTGGGGCCAGAAGCCAGGCAGCCATGCAGGTGGGCTGCAGCAGCTTGCTCACGGCTGGTACGTGCTTTCTGAGCCTCCCCCATCCCAGGTGCCGACACTCTGGAGACTACGCGGGGGAAGCAGGAGAGCTGCCAAGTACAAGGTGTTATCCTGGACACTTAAATGCCTTCCTTCAGCTCTGAAGCACGCTGCAATGTAGACAAGAGGATGAGGAATTCACTATTTGTTCCGGCTGGGATCCAGCAAAAAGCACTTAAGCAGGTGTATTACCAGCAGAGTCACCAACTCCACCATGTGTGGGAAGAGAACATCCAGATTAACAACTGCAGGACACACATCATGCCAAGAGAACAGGCTGACTGCTCTGAGAAAAGCCCTTTTCCTCTTTCCTTCAATCCATTTCAAAATCTCATGTCAACCTGGATGCAGTATTCCCTAGAGTGCAATGGAAATGGCAACGAGGAATGGCTGGAGAGAAGTGCTGTTCTCTTTCTCTTTGCTAATATTTATGCTGCAGTAATCGAAGCCAAGAACAAAGCTGCTCTGTGCTGTGTTTTGTACAGTCAGAAAGCAAGGAAGTGTCCTGAAGAGAAAATTATCGGACTGAACAAAAGTTACAGGCAGTAACAGAAAGATGGCAAGAAGAAATGAGTTGGCTCACGTCACATAGACCAGAAACAGAGCATGGAACAGCAGACGTACTGTCCCAGGTTTGAGTCCAGCAGGCTTCAAACAAGGGAGTCTGTTTTACCTAACTGCATCATCCATGCCCCAGCAGAAAGAAGTACAAAATCTGAAATATTGGGCCTAGGTATTGTTTCTGTACTCTGTACTCCATTCCATACTTCAGAGTATTTCATAAGCCAGAACTCTGAATTATATAAAGCATTTTACTACTTAGTCCTTTCTCTTTCTAGATCTCTGTGCATATATAACAATATGTACCTATATACATATTTAGATATTAAATCTCAATAATATGTATTGGTCAAAAAATTGTTTTTCTCTATTTTTCCTTTGCCAGTATATGAATTTTCAAGGAGGTTATGTCTCAAAGGATTGCCAGTAACAGAATGGTAAATAAATAAGTGTTTCATCAGCACCCCTTTTTAAAACCTTTGCTCGCAATGTCTCTTGCTGGTAAGGTCAACCTGACATAAACCAGTTCTCAGCAGGCATCTCCTGGTTTTCAAAGAAACAGAACTTAAGCTCTGCAGATGATAAAGCACCATGTGTCAAAAACAGGGCTTTGTGACTTTGGCCTTGCAATTAAATCTCAAAGATCTGTACTGAAGAGATGTAATTTACAAATTATTTTTTTTGTTCATTACTGCTTTTAAACTTCATATTGGCAAATAAAGAATACCCTCTAGATTAACAGAAAATCATGACAAGTTAGAAAAAATGCATATGGGTAACAAAATGACACCAGGGATTATCTTCACATTTTCATTATCCTTCCTTGCTACAGGTAATTAGCTATATGGAAACAGTTGATGCGGTTCTAAGTAGCCTAAGGCATGATAAACATAAAAGTAGTTATATCTCCCACTCTGATTAGCAAACCAAAACAAAACCCTGTAATATCAAATGTTTTATGTTCCTTGGTGACAAGAAGCGGATGTGACTTTTCTCGTGCAGAGCAGAAGCCTGCTGACCCTGGACTTTCCCTCAATCATGTTCAGGGGATGGAGGTTTCCCAGCTTTTACATCTCATGCGGGTTGTCTCTAGTTTATGAAGCCTTCAGTTAGATCCACAAGCTCTTTCAGTCCTGAGCTAACTCCGTATTCCACATTTTAATAGTTATTTTCTAAGTGCAGCTCTGATTATACAACACCCTTGCAGTGTGATCCTGCCAGTACTCATTTTTTACAGCTTGAGCTAGGGTAGCAAAATACTTCATGCACCTAATGCTGCCTCATCTAATAAACTTGCACTTGGCAGTGATGGCCACTGATGGCAGGCAGTGCTCTTGGCCCAGACCAGGCAAAAAAGAAGGTCAGTTGGGATGTCTGTGTGGTTTCTTCACTACACTGATTAATGTCAGCAACTTAGATGATATGTGATATTTATGGATTGGAGTAAAAGATGGAAAACATTTATTTACATTTTAAAACCGCTTAACCTTAAAAATGGGATAAGAAAACACACAAGGAATCCTAGCTCACCGGGCAACTTGCTTTTGAAACTGCTGCAGCCAGGGGAAGGCGTGCCTTTGGGAAAGATTTATTCTTCGGTACTTGGGGACTGCTCAAGAATAGGGTCCTGTTATACTCATTCCAGAAAGCCCACAAAGAAGCAGTCTAGAAGCCAAATGGCTCCGTTTCCCTTTTTGCTCATCATTCAGAAACCCTGTTGTGCACAGGTGACACATTTCATGGAAGGATGTGGGGGAATTGTTGCACCGAAGGAAGGAGACAGTGCAGGAAATTGCGGCTGAGCCCAGCTCAAAGGACAAAGAGGACCAAGGAGATGTCTCTAATTCATAGCAGAAACAGAAGCCAATGTAGCCCCAAAGCCAGGCCCACATACTATCTAACAAACCTCTGGCTTTGAGAAAGGCACCAAAAAATTTCACGAACAAAGTTAAGGACTGAGGTCTCTGGAACATTTCTGGGAAAAAACTCTCTAGGAGTAGAGGGTCCGTACACTTCATAGAGAGCAACTGTTAAAGATACAGTAGGTATCCCAAATATTTAAGCTAACTCTGCTACTTCAGAAGTGCTGAAGACTTGAAGCAGGGTATTGATTACACTGTGGGAGTCTTGGTGCATGAATTCTGTAATGCCTGTTTGGCCTTCCACAAAGTAAAATCCTGTGAAGAGAAATAATAATTTACAAATTAAAGTGCACAGAAGTGCATCTCACAAAACATGAGAGACAGTGAGATACAAAGCGTCTAGAAATGACGGAGTTCTGCGAGCACGGGTGTCACCCGTCTTTTTGCTACCATAACAAGAAAATAAACATATAGTGCTTATTTTCTGGACCAGTCAGCCTAAGACCTGCAAGCTTATTGGAGAGTGAGAAGGAATTTCTGATCAGACTGTATCTGGGCTGAGCAACTGTGAGGCCTAGCTAGATGCTAACGACACAGCATTTTGGAAGTGACATCCAAGTCCAGGGCAGCAGCCCAGAGCTTCAGAGCAGTGGCATGGTCCAGCCCACCGTGGTTGGCTTCCATGCCAAAAGCCTAGGCCTCCCATCACTCTTCCAGCAATCAGCAGCACTTCAAATGGAAAGGTAGTAATGGGAATTTGTTTCATTAGCCTGCTACACAAACATTTACACGTTTCCTTCTCACTCCTTTAATCTTAAAAAAGGAGCTACTGATTCTAAAGGTCACTGGCATCTCTCCCTTCTCCTGTGCTGGCTGATCCAGCATTAGATGAGCTTCCAACACCTTTCTTTTAACTTCCAAAAGAGTCTCATTTCTAAAAAGAAAGGGAAATGAAAGAGATGGTGTTCTTCCCTAAAATCTCCTTGGAAGTTTGTTTTTTCTGGATGACTGTTTGCCTATACTTTAGCTAGCAGCCTGGCTGCGCAGACCTCCCCCTCAGCACCTGGGAAGCACATTGTCAACTCTGGAAGTGTTTATTCTCTGTAGATTAAACAGCATTTGCTGGATGGTGATCACACAAAGTTGTAAAAACAGATGGACAATGATCTGTCCAGACTTCCAGAGCTCACCATGAGAAGGCTACTTACATAAAAACATTTTGCAGAAGGATCAAAGGATTTTCTTCTACCCCCTCTCTACTCAGTTACATGAGGTCCGTTATATAAACATGGGGACACAAAACAACCAGCTTAAAATAATGGCAAAATTCTGACTTTAGAAAGTAATATTCCAAGTTGGTCTATTAGCATTAATGAACTATATCTCAGAGTGTTTTTCTTCTCTTCCAGATACACCCTCACTGCTTGGTTTCAATAGGTACAGAAACACTCCTCATTTTCATTAGAGCTTCAGATGAAACTGACTTAAAACTTCATATTAATGCACTCTTTTATGCATCAATACAACCAAACAATATGCTGTTTCAAAAGTCTACAGGCTTTCATCTAGGAGTACGATAAAATGAGCGTTTTTCAAGGTGGGGAGCTCAATCCCAAGCAGTGCTTCTGACAAAGTCTCAAGGTCAATAATGAGAGGAACTCTAGCCTAATTCTTAGTGTAATGCTGTTCCAAGAGGTTAACGTGACGAAAGGAGATACAGGATGTCCCTGCCTTCAGCTCTGGTGTTTGCACTACAGGAACTGTGGGGTCTCAGTTCTCGCTTCGACACTGAGAAGGACTTTGAAAAACTGAAGCAGTTACAGGGCAAAGGAAGAAGAATGATGAAAGGATCAAAGCAAACGCTTCACAGTGTGAGATGCAAGATGATCAATTTATTTAACTCATCAAAGAGATGGTTTAAAGGTGACTTGATCAGAGCCTAAGAGTATCCATATGGGAAACAGAAATCTAATAGAGGGCTTTCCATTCTAGGAAAAAATTACTGAGATCAAAAAGTTAGAAACTGAACTTTGTTCATGTTATAAAATCATTTGCTCTCTCTCTCTCTGCCACTGATCCCAATTTTACATCCATCTGGTCCATCTTTATATACTTCATACGGAAAACTAGCCAGCAAATTCCGAACAAAGAGGTAGAGTAAAATGGGAAAGACAATTCAAAACCATATAGGAATAGAAGTAAGATCAGTGTTCTGAGTTGCATGCAGATAGTATTTTCCAAGCCCTGACTTTCCTTCCTATGTCATGTTTCTCTGCTTTCTATGTTTCTAATAATCATTAGATTATTAACTCCTTTGCCAATACTGTCTTTATACAAGTCTTCAGGAAAGCTTATTTCTATAAAAAATGGGAACCAAAGATGAGAAGTACCTTTGCTTTGCATATGAGGAAGCTGGAGTTAATCTCTAGCCTCAACAAAAGTAGTTTTTCAGCTGAGGATGGAGGATTGACACTTCAGTGGTTCCTGAAAGGATTAAGAAAGGGACAGGAAAACTAATATTTATGTTCTTGAATAAAATACAGCCTCCCATGCTTGCAGGAATTTGGGGTGCTGTTCTGGTGCATGCATTTTTGCATAGGCATTCATCCAGAGAAGAGTCTCAGAAATACTACTGTAGAAGAAATGTGATAGCATTGTTGCACAGAAAGTAAGTGGTATGATAAACACTTTTTGCTATTTTGCCAAAGAGTAATTTTGTATAGGGTATTAAAAGGTCTGAGTAACACAGAACACCTGCACATGCACCTTTCTGTATGAAGCTTATTAATTTTGGACAGCAATTGTTGATTTTTTTAATTATTTTTTTATACTGTGGTAGCTAAGCATTTTATTTGGATGGTCAGTTTAAAATAAAACATAAGGAAGATCTCCAAATAGTTATTTACACCATCCAGATGCAATGACAAGAAAGGGAAAAAACAACTGTCAAGAACACTTTACTGCCTGGCATGCAATGTAAGCAGCGTGATTGTTTGAAATTGCATGCTTTCTTGGCCATATCTTCAATATCATTATTCCCAAGCCAGAAACATAAGGAAGCAAGCTTTGTGGCAGTCTTCATCACAAGAGAGTGCTGAATGTTTTGGTATTCAAAGCCATTAGCGCAGTATAGCTGCATGCTGCACACATTTAATCGACAAGCACCAGCACTGTGTAAGCTGTTATGGAAAAGCATTTTGCCTTGCATTTCTTACAATGCGTTTTAAATGCTTTGTAAGAGTAATAGTCCTGGGATACATACAAAGAAAAGTCTTCGCCGTACCAGTGCGTTAAATCCCAACACTGACAAGCCGTGTTAAAAGGCGGAACAGAAGAACACCACACACTTGACTTACCAAAAAGCTCTTCACAAATAGCAGTATCAGACTCAGGGCCCTTCTAGGAAGGCTAATTAAGAGCTTTCTGTTACAAAAAGCTGAGAACAAATTCCAGAGAAACAAGTGAGAGTGGAGGGCCATGCAAGCCCATCCCTCCTTCTGCACAGGCCCTGCACAGCGCTGGGCTGTGGGAAGCCCAGGGATGGCTCTGCATCTTCTCCCAGCCCACTAGCCTGCCCTGCACAAGGAGGGCTGTGGTCTCCTCCTTCCCTGTCTGTACTATCACACAGGGAAAGCTCAACCATTCCCTCTGAATGATTAAATAATAGCTCTGCTCTTCAGACACAGGACAGAAAGAGAGTCGCCTCAGCTGCAACCCTGTACTGTGAGCTGCCCCGTGGTGAAATGAGTGTGCCTTGACAAGGTATAAATTAGATGAATGTCCTTAAGGAGGACAAGATGGATCAACCTACTTTTCCATTGGTGGCATTTGTAAACAATCCCCCTCTGTTCCTCACTGTCCTCTCCTGGCAGCCCAGCGTGAATGCCCCACCCCAGGGCATCAGAGTACAGACATTCATTTTCTGATTGACACGGTGCAAACTGCTGAAATAGCTCATTCTGCCTTGGGTGTGTGTGTGAGCATAACAAGATGGAAGGAAATCCAGCAGAACAAAACCATGTAACCTACGGAAGCTGGGGAGGAGTTCAGCCTGCCTTCCTCCTCCCTAATGAAGTAAACACACCAAGCTAATTCTTCTTTTCAACTCATCTGTCTCTGCCCTTCCTGTCTCCACTACTAAGTAATGCATTATGTATTATACATTAGACATTAATACAAGTATCAAATGGGGTCCTTGCCCCTGACAATCAGTGCTCCTCTTGCTCCCTGCTGTAAGAAACATGAGACGTTTGGGTAACTCTGCTCCTCTTGTAATTTATGGAAAAGAACTACAATGCTGACTAGTAATTATAAGCAAGATTAATGATTTGCCAAGAGACTCTTTTGTACTTTCAACTACCTATACCAAAGCTGTTCTTTGTTTACAGAAAACAAACAGTGTTTTGAGAGAAAATAAGAGAGTTACCAGCTTGGAAATTTCCCCCAGAAAATTAATTTATTTAAAATCATATAGGGTAAGCCCCACTTTGTGCAGTGCCTGTGTTAAGTATGCTATGCATACATCTAGCTTACTAAATCCTAATACTGCAATGTTTTAGAGAGGGAAACCTGCATCGCAAAATAGTGAGCATGATGCCGATATACCATGTCACTTTAGTGCTTACGTGCATTCTGCTCAAAATACTGCTATTCCAGAAATTAATCAAGCACTCATTAAGATGTTGGATCAAATAATTGTAAAATTAAGTTAAGATTGTCCTCTGTCATGGAAAATATATTTTGGAAATTTAACAAGTTTTGTATGAAAAAGGACAGAACAGAACAGTGTCCCTCTTCAGTGCTGCAATAAAAAAAACAACAAACATATTATCTTTTCTCAAGTCCCTCGAAAGCACCAGTATGCTTTCTAGGTGTTGCTGTGTTCTTCTGTGAGGTATTTTGAATATTCTTTGTGTTGGTATTTTCATCTTTGTGTATCTTAATACTAAAAATAATAATAACAATAATAATAATAATAATCCTTTACATACCACAGCTTGAAAATAATCCAGAGCACTACTGCTGTGTTAGCTAAATGCATCTTTTTTGCTGCACAGGTTTTCACTTAATGACAGGAAAAAAAAAACAAAAAAAAAAACAACCACCACCTACAAGCAATACTGAGAAAGAGAAAGAGGGTTATTTGAAGCATTTAGTATAGTGCCAAAAGCCAGATTTATATTCAGTAGAATTACACGTAATGTTCTTCAATAATGTGTAGTTTTATCAAATCCAGTTCTAGCATCTCATATAAACATACATTTGAAGAAGATAGGTATTTTCACTTTACACAGCATCTTGTGAAGAACTGAAAGCTTTCAAATCCCACGAAAATCAGAAAGAATTACTGACAATTAATCATATCCTGCAATTATTCAATGACTTGAAAGAATAAGCACAAGGACAAAAGAATTACACTCAGTCACTGGTGTAGAACTATGAGTGATTTGTTAATAAAACCAAACATCTTAACAGGGGATCATGCTTCCTGTCTATATCTTTTTTTTTTATTTTTGTGAAGTCTACGAAGGGAGATCACATCAGAGTGCCAATGTAGGCATTCTCCTTGCGACAACTTAGCATTCCCACAACAAATGTATGCATAATTTCAGCTAGCTACTGATGGTTTCTCTTTACCAGCATAAGGATCTATATAACAAACAACTGCATTTGCTTTCCAATGCACACAATCATGCCGTCTCAAGACAAACCTATCAGAGCTATAAGTCTCTAAATACCTCTACTATTTACCTAGGAATAATTTTTCAAGAAAATGCGATTTGTGACAATTTACTTTATGCTGGGGACTAGACAACTTAGGGAAAAGTGATTTTCTCACTCTCTTTCTAGTATGCATGTTTTCCCATTACTCCATGTGGTTATACCAAGTACAGTGTAATATATTTTCTCTCACACAGGGTTGGGAGGAACAGCAGTCAGTCAAAACACACACCAAAGGCTGCAACCAGTTTTCAGTTCTGTGCCATGACAAAGCCACCCAAAACCACTGCTCAAGCAAACCCACTTTACTGGAAACTTCACTTCCCCTGCACTGACTGATCTCACTCCTCCACACTCCAGGGGCAGGATCAGACCCTTTTGTTAGTGAGATGTCTCTGTTTCTGTGGTAGTTTTGTAGGAGTTTCCCAAAGGAACCCGCTCTGTATGTGCTCTGAGTAAACTGCAACTCAGCTGCAGTTAGAAGAGAGCTGAGCTACAGGTCGAGGAGCTGGCTGAGCTGCTCACTCATTTTATACATATGGTTAAGTTCAACTTCTGAGCAAATATACAATTTATTAAAGCATTGCATTGTATAAGCTGAGAAAATAGTGGCAAAGGATCAACAACGAGAAAGAGATTTAATATTCAAGAACAGCCTTATTTTGCCAAAATAGAAGATTTCCCTTTCCCCTCCAACCTTCTTCCCATCAACGATGAAGTAAGAAGACCATGCAGAGGGAATTATCAACGAAATGAGCTTTCACACAACATTAACTGCTACTTTTAAAGATGAAATAATTAGACCTAAAATCAGTGATTTCAGAAATGGCATGGTAAATATGGATAAAAATGTTTCACTAAGATAAAGCAACTCACAATTATTTTTATGAGTCCCAGAGTAGAATTTGCAGAAACCAAAGGTAGTTTTCAATTGATTCTAGAGTAAGACTTCTAGAAATAAATGCTTTATATGAAATAAACAACTCTAATAAATGAAGGCAAGCAGCCTATTTAAATAAATACTTTCTTTCATGATCAAATAAAATCCCCTGACTGAACATCAGTCTTCCTTACAGAAATGTAAACAAGAAAAGTAGTTCCTCCCTCAGTGACAGGTATAGGTTACCTGGCTGTGAACAGCAAAGAGATTTACATTTCAGATAGCTTTTAGATGCTTGACTTAACACCCGGACACTGAAGAAAGATAAGGAGGTACTATTGTTATAGCACACAGTTTTCACTTTGGTTTGTGAAACAGAAGAACAGCCTCCCAGCCATCCTCTTTTCCGTTCACTGCAGAAGAGTATTTCTGAAAGAAAATCATAATGCACGCCACGTATATCTAAAAATCAAAGGTTCATCTACATTCCTGTTCCACAGAATCATTCACAGTGGATCATTTACATCCAAACATCTTCAAAAAGATTAATGTTTCCTCTATAATTACTCTCTTTTCTATGCTACAATCCTTAGGCACTGCCACACGCTGGAAATGTGAATTTAAACAGGAAAGAGGAACTCTTACAGATGTACAGAAATAATGGAATAAATTTCACCTGTTGGAAAGCATGGAACATTTCTCTGCTGGATGAGAAAAGGCTAAAATTTCAAAGAGAAGTCACGTTAGTCTCTACATCTAGGTTATTACCAGCTTTCACTCGATGCAAAACAATTTATACACAAGGATCAGTATTTTTCTGTGGAAAAAATACCCACAAAGTTCAAAACATAACCATCTCCTATCATTTCTTAACACTGGAAAACTTTCTGGGGATTACATACACAAAGAAGAAAACTTCCCGTGAGTGCTATGAATTTACATAACTTTTTATCTGTCACCTGAGGATCTGACTGTTCTCTCTCAGTACTGTTTGCGCATTTGAAAGTTCATCTGCCTAGAGTGAGCCAAAACGTAGTAGTATTTATTTCTTTAGTTCTTCTCTTAAAAAAAAGTTTTAAAATTTCTATTCCTTAATCTCAATTCTTCGCATTCCTTTATTTTCGTTTATGTCTTTTATCAACTCTCTGTTAAACACGTTCAGGAAACCTGCAGATAAGACAGTGACAGATCCAGGAGAATTAAAAAACACATCACATCAAAGGCAAAAAAAAAAAACAAAACCAAAAGCTTGAAACAACATGAAAACTGCAGAGCAGGCAAATGCTCTCTCCTTTCAAAGTTTCCCACAATCAACTCTAACATACTTCCCATAAGTAATAGTATCTCACAAACTGCACAGATAAGGCAAAAACCTTATCGTGTAATTAGACAAAATCTTGTAGTGCCACAACTTGTACTAATCATCTGATCTGACACCCAATAAAACATGTGGGGGATTTCCATTTACTTCAAAGGTTGCTGGACAAAACCCTGAGTGTTTGGGCTCGCTAATGAGCCCGTATTGTGCCCATAAGTCAGTCAGACCATAGCTATAAGAAAATGCAATCCCTGCACCTCAGAGTTGTTCAGATACTGGAAAATTGAAAATCACAGAAAAGAATGAACTTTTCGAACCACAGTCCACGCTATGCTTTCTTTTCATATATTCAACTAATCAAAAATTGTGACACATGAATGAGAAAAGATTTAGAATTAGAAAAAAAAAAGTGCTTACATTTTTTATCCAGCAGATTGATAACTCATTCACAAGGTAAACAGGAAAACTCAGCCTTTGGCACTGGTGTAAAGACAGTGCAAATGAGGCACACTTTAGACATGGTACACTGCAGTAGGGGAGAAACCCATCCATGGCAGGGTACCACTCTAAAAAAGCTGTGTAAGTTGGTAAGAAAATTAGAGGTGGTTGTACCCAGAATTATTTTCCAAAAAACAACTTTAACCCTCACACAGCCACTACTGGTATCACTTAAGCTATAAAAGCATTAGGTCTTGAAAAGATTAGAAAAGAAAGTTGAATTACAAATATGTGATGGGCACTTTGATTTACTTTGTGCTAAAATACAGCCAGCACACATTGGCTTTTTACTGGTTTATGGAGTATACAATTACATGAAATACACATCAAATTCATCGAAATAACCGGCCATTTAACTGTCTGTTTGGAGCAGTTGCATCATCTGTCACACTGTGTGATCTAAAGCACAGAGTCAAATCTGGCTGCTGTTTATAATTTAAGGCGAGTAGCTCTGAACAACAGGGCCTTTCCCCCTCCTCCCTCCCAAGGAACAGAAAGCTCTTAAAAGGTCAGGCACCAATGCAGTTTACTGAATAAAGCTCAAGTTTGAAGAATGTGCCTTCTAAAGTGATTTTACTACCTGGGATGTAATGAGTTTTACAGGCTCTCTTTGTTAAATTGCCCTGACAATTTCCATTTCCACTTACTTCAATCATATTAACAGAAGCTAAAGTTCACATGTAGTAAAATATTTCAGTGTACTGAGTTGGGTCTCTATAAAATAGATCACACGCTTGACAAACATATAGGACATAATGCTTGGTATTCCATTTCATGTTTGGCTTGGCATGTCTCGTTTAGGGCAGGACAAGATGCCCTACCACCGTATCTCATTATTCATGGAAATAAACCATGGCTGCACCAAGGAGCTGACAAATCTGATTAGGTATGTCAGAAGGACAAGACTTTCCCGATGAATTGCTGAGGGAAGGAAGAGCAAAATACTGGAGATGCTCCACTGCACGAAAATGTGTTTAACATCATAAGACTTAAATATATGAAAGCTGGGTAAATATTTAAGAATTGAAACAGGAAATCCCTCACTGAAGTGAGAAAAGTGAACAAAAAAGAGAGGAGAGTGGGAATAATTATATTTCTCACTAGAGAAGCATACGAACAACTCTGCTAACACCTTGCTGTACTTTACCTTTCCAGATCGTGCAATCCTTGGGGTACAGGATGGACATTCCTCCATCTTTAAGTGTCTAATGCAGCTTGGAAGGCTGGTTAATGTAAATAACAATGACCACAAATAACAGCTTCCTTTTTTAAAATGCTAAAGTACTTCAGAAAGTTTTATACAGTTTAAAGCACATGGGAAATTTCAGTGCAATGATTATGTGATGCAAAGGAGGATTTGAAAATGCTTCTGCATTAATTCAAAGCAACAGTTTCTAACAAGTAGTGCAACATACTTTTGTATTTTGATTTATAAATTTTATTTCCCCATTTTTTCCTACATTATAATCTTCCTAGAGTGCTGAAACTCTGATTACCCTTCAAGATAGATTAGCATTATACTGAGATTTATATTGATTTACTGTGACTTCAACTGGTGCAACAAAGAACTGGGTTGAGATGTATTTTTGCTAAGAACAGCCACACTGGGAGATACATGAAACATCTTGTATGTGGAACATTCAACAGAAATCTACAGATTCAGTGAGTGAAGGGGTCTGACAGAGATCTTTAGGAGGCAGAATAATCGGCTGTTGGTGCCCTATGGAGGCAAAAGAGTAAAAACCAAGCCAAATTAAAAACAAAAAAACAAAAAAACGTTATCATAGACGTTAATAATGCTGAAGCAGATTTGGATACAGTCAATACTTAATATAAGGAAGAGCTAGTACTTAAAACAAATGCCATACTCATCACTCATGGCTCCTCCTGAGGATCAGAACGCAGCAACTGCCTTGACAGAATAGCAACAAGCCCTGATGTATAAGATCTTTATTATAGATTCTTATCTAGTGGCACTGACTGAAGGTGGCAGGCAGTATGCAAGGGGAAGATGAGTGCATAATGGGGAATACAGTTCCTCAGATCCCAAGAGAATAAAAACCTGTAGCAATTGAGGTAAATCAAAGCTCTATGAAAAGAGATGTTCAGCTCATTTAGATGCAAATACATCCAGACACCACTATGCACCACCTCTAAATAGTATTGCACATCCAGTATTACTTCTATTGTACTGATGAATGCCTGTCTTCTCTATGATAATGTTCACTTCAGTGTACACGCTGGGAAAGAGTTAAGGCATATTTACATTCAATCAAAAAAACTTCATCAGCACAGTGAGATGAACAAAAATCATATCCATAACAGGAGGCTGACCTTTTCATTTCTCTCTCTGTGCACATATGCATGAGCAGGAATGATACATAATGCCTGAATCAAACTTCTGGTCAATCTACCCATGTATTTTTTTTTCTGACAGTAAATATTTAATCCACTGTAAACACTGGATTCTAATTTGTATCATACACAGAGCTCTGCACAGACTTGGTGCTCAAGTAATGAAGGAGAATGGAAAATGTTACATTTTTTATCTGTTAAATATATTAAGTATATTTTGATCTAAATCACTGTCTCTTATGAAACACGCTCACATCTTTACTAATGCATAGCACTCAGTCACCTGCAAGGAGATAGCCTGCTCATTGCAGGGACCTGACACCAAACCTGTGCGTATTGCAGGACTTTTACCCAGGTTATTGAATGTCAGACACTTCAGAAACAGTCTATCTGTGTTTTTCACTTAAAATTTCTGCAGCAACTCAAGGAAGGTTATCCTTCAGTGAAGGAAAACCAAATCACCCATTTATTACATTGAAATAGATGGTTCACATGTCAGAACCTGCACACCTCTTCCCAGGAGCTTCCTGATCTGATTTGTCATTCACCATCTAAGAGCAGAACCTTTGCACTTAAACAGAGTGGTACAAGTTAACAATGCTCTTGGTACAATTGTTTCAGCTTGAGCAGCGAAGGACTCAGCAACCAGAAATGGCCTGACAAAGTGTTGCTGGCCAGTATTGGTTAACAAGGCCCAGTTCTTAAACTCCGCAGTCTGTAGGAAGCTATTGACTTCTAACTTGCAGCAAGTAGATTAACTGGAGGCAATCCTACTTTGCTAAGACTGGGGAACTCTAAGCTGACTTAGTAAAATATAACAAAGTATTTTACAAAAGTAGTGTACTAACTTGGAAAGCAGGACACCAAAATCCCGAGTCAAGCAGATTTCCTAACAGAACTTTGTATTGCACGCTGAATAACCATGTTAACTTTGGGTCAAAAATATAGGTTTATACTCTAAAACTGCAAACTTCAGAATCACAAATCACTACTTCGTAGCTCTGAGCAATATGATAGTAAACATGGTTAGAACTGGGATTCCCCTGGGAAACTATTCTTACGCATGTAGGAATGGAAAGATGCTTTTCTGAGAGCACAACAGTCTTCCATCTCCCAGCAAAAGAAATCAAGCAGAGGAAGCAAAAAGNNAAAAAAAAAAAAAAAAAAAAAAAAAAAAAAAAAAAAAAAAAAAAAAAAAAAAAAAAAAAAAAAAAAAAAAAAAAAAAAAAAAAAAAAAACAGCACGATCAAGCAAGGACTTGCTGGTCCTACTAAGGGATAAAAAGAAAATGCACTGGCAGAAGAAGCAGGGACAGTGGCCTGGGAGGAATACAGGGATGCTGTTCAAGCATGCAGAGATGGGATCAGGAAAGCCAAGGAACAAATGAAACTAAACTTGGTGAGGTATATGAAAAGAAAGAAAAAAGGGTTCTACAAGTACACTGGTCAGAAGAGACAAATCAAGGAGAGTGTATCTCCTCTGATAAATGAGAAGGGAGAACCTGCTTCAACAGACACAGAGAAGACTGAGGAACTCAAGAAGTTTTTTGCCTCAGTCTTCACTGCCAGTCAGGTTTCTCACATTTCTCATGTCTCTTAAACTCTAGGCAGGAGTTGGGGAAGCAATATCTCTCCCACTGTAAGAGTGGAGCAAGTCAGAGACTGCCTCGTGAGACTGAATGTGTACAAGTCTATGGGGTTGGATGACACAGATCCCAGGGTCCTGAAGGAACTGGCTGACATGGTTACTACACCATTAGCCATCATTTTTACTCTCAGGCAAAGTCTTCAGTAACGGGAAACATCACTCCTATTTTTAAGAAAGGGAGAAAGGAAGACCTGGGGTCATCGGGACTGTTCCTGGGAAGATCATGGAACAGATCCTCCTGAAACAGATGCTAAGGTACCTGCAAGAGGAGGAGGTGAAGTGAAGCAGCCAGCATGGCTTCACCAACAGCAGACCATGCCTGACAAGTCTGGTGGCCTTCTATGATGGAGTGACAGAATCGGTAAAACAACTTGTGTTTTCTGATGTTTTCTACCTGGATGTGTTCAAGTCCTTTGACAGAGTCCTGCACCATGTCCTTATCTCTAAACTGGATGTCCCCCAGAGGTCAGTCTTTGGACTGGTGCTCTTCAACATCTTTGTCAGTGACATAGACAGTGAGGTCAAGTGCAGCCTCAGCAAGCTTGCTGATGACACCAAACTGAGTGATGCAGTTAATATAGCAGAAGGAAGGGTTGCCATCCAAAGGGAACTGGACAAGTTTGAAAGGTAGCAATCTAATGAGGTTCAATATGGCCAAGTGCAAGGTGTTGTACTTGGGCTGAGGCAATTCGAGGTATATGTAAGGACTGAGAGATGAACTTGAGAGCAGTTCTGTGGAGAAAGACTTGGGGGTCCTGGTAGAGGAAAAGCTGGACATGAGTCAGCAGTGTGTTCTTGCAACCTGGAAGGCCAACTGTACTCTGGGCTGCACCAAGAGGGGTGCCCAGCCAGATGAGAGAGTTGTTTGAACCTCTTCTGCTCTGCCCTCGTGAGACCCCAACTGGAGTACTGCATTCAATCCTGGGGCCTCTGGCACAAGAAATTTGTAGAGCTATTGGGGCAGGTCCAGAGGAAAGACATGAAGATGATCAGAGGGTTGGAGCACCTCTCCTGTGTAGAAAGGCTGAGGGAGCAGGGCTTGTTCAGCCTGGAGAAGAGAAGGCTCTGGGGAGGCATAATTGTGACCTTTCAGTGCCAGAGAGAAGCTTATAAACAGCAGAAATACCACTTACTACATGATCTGCTAGTGATAAGATACAGAAGAACGGCTTTAAACTAAAGGAGAGAAGATTTAGGTTAGATGTTAGGTGGAAATTCTTTACTTAGAGGGTGGAAAAGCACTGGATATGGATGCCCCATCCCAGGAGGTGTTCAAGGTCAGGTTAGATGAGGCCTTGACCTAGTTGATAGCAGCCCTGCTCAAGGCAGGGTACTGTAACTATATGATTTTTAAGGTCTCTTCCAACCTAAACTACTCTATGATTTTACTTCTATAAGTGGTAGTACAAACAAGGCTGAGGGTTATCTAAATTACTAAACTTCCATATTTGTGCTCCTGCTCACAAAAATCAAGTTCTTTAAACAGTCCTGTCTTAAAACAACTAAAATTGATTTCTTGAAAAAATATTTGTACATGAATCTGTCATCTGGATATTGTATTTGGACAGCAAGATTTCATAGCTGTCTGCAGGAATTATTAGACACAAACATATTTCAAGAGTGCATCTCTCAAGAGTGCCAATTTTAGCAGGTAAATAAGTTTTGCACGTCTCAGGGTTTTTTTCTTCATAATATTTACATGAACAGTAATTCTGACCAAAAAAAAACCCAAAAAAAAACAACTGAAAATAGAAGTAAGATACTTGTGTGCTTCTTACAGAGACTGTATTTATAACTCAGGCCTACATTTCTCACCATTCTATCTTCATGTTAAAACTTTTTAGCAGTGAAATATCTGCATAGATAATAAAAAGTGTGTTTTTAAATATAATTTTAAAGGTAATGAAATAAAACCCATCAACTTCATTGAACCGTAGCCATATTCCTTAAAGTATCTGAGGTTTTATCATGTTTGAATTAACTATTGTTTTAAACAAAAACATCAATAACTAATAGCATGTCAGAGATTCATCTACTGGCATTTTATCATTTCCAATTTTCCATGTCAAATGCTGCTTATAAAAAGCATTTGTAGTTTAGAAACACATATATTTAACTGATCTCTCCTAAATCCCTATTATACTAATAAGTATTTGGAATTATACACAGATAGATAATAAATGATAAGGTACTGGGCAAGACTTCTCTGACACAGCTCAAGAAACTGAGCCAACATATTTATAATGTTAAAACTGCCAGACAGTAGATAAAATCTTTAAAAACAATCCAAATAATGGAACTTTAGCCATGTCCACTTGCATATGCTAGAAGGGTCACTTTAAAACTTGTGCTTATGAAATATAACATTTGCATTTCACTCAAAACATTGTAAAGCATTCCAAGAGAACAACAGAAGCATTTAAGAGAACAAACAATATAACACTTCAGAAAGAGAGAAAGAGAGAAAGAGAGAAAGAGAGAAAGAGAGAGAGAGAGAGAAAGAGAGAGAAAGAGAGAAAGAAAAAGAAAGATTCAGAAATATCAGTTACTCTGATATTGTATGTGTATCTCTTAAAGAAATAAAAAGAAGAAAAGCAAGCTAACAAAAACATCAACAACATTGTTCCTGGAGCAGCTGAACTAGCTGAGTA
>VXAB01002387.1:0-50670 GCA_013399175.1 Odontophorus gujanensis | reverse complement strand
AGAAAGAAAGAAAGAAAGAAAGAAAGAAAGAAAGAAAGAAAGAAAGAAAGAAAGAAAGAAAGAAAGAAAGAAAGAAAGAAAGATATTTTTACAGTTGCTAAAAATTAGTTTCTGCTTTAAAAAGAGTGCTTTCCAGTGAGGGAATAAAAAACATCCATTAGGCGAGTTAATTCCCAACTGAAAGACAGTAGCATAACACTACAAAGACCCTCTCTGAAAAGCAGTGTACAGCTCTACTCAACCACATTCTAGAAAGATGGACAATGGAAAAGGTATAGAAAAGGGATATTGGTCAGTGGAATCAGGAAGAATTGATGTCTCCTAGAAATATCACTTTGCTTTACTCACCACGTGCAGTGTTCCGATGCAAACCTGCTCAAATTCAAAATTAAAGTCACCACAGTAAGACAGTGAGAATTGTGTAAGAGTGCCCTAAAAAGAACACTGTGTATTTATCATAGCAAAAGGCAGGATGAAAATGGGATATGCTTGTGCTTTGCACACACTTCATTTGGATCAACAGAAGTAGAAAAGTTAAAGGACTGTACTGGCATGGGAACAAAGGAGGATGATATAGAAGGAAAGACATTTGTGGAGGCAAGTTTTGAAAACTCCCCAAGCTATTAAGTGATAGACTTGATAGATATCAAAGAAATATCAGCAAATGGGCAATAAATAGAATGTACAGTTATTACTTTCTACTTGATGAGATCTACGGACTGGTAAGACCAGGTGACACGAGCGTGTAATTTTGTGAGAGTCTGTCATCACAGTGTAAAGCATTTCAGGTCTCAGCTACCACAAATTCAAAAGATCTCTGATCAAAGGAATGGAAAAACCTCTAGTAAAATTCATTATAAAGGACAAGACACTAGATGATGCTCCTGGGAGGAAAGTGGTACAGTTGTTACTCTGTCAGACAGCATCCTTTAGAGAAGTGTGTATCACACTGCCCAGATGCCTTGCAATCAAAGAGCCAGTATGACTTACAAGAGTGCAGAGAGGTGCCCTGGAAACTAACCTAATTGCTGACTGACGTAAGATGCCTGGCCTCTTCAGTGTACTCCTGCAAGCCAATCTGTACGTTACTTACATACTCAAGAGTCCACACAATAATGCAATCATGTGAAATGAAACCATTTATTTGAACTTCAAGCAAAGCAAAGCAGAGTCTGCATCCAACACTCCTCTTCAACACAGAAAGCCTAAGTTCAAGAAGAATTAGAAAACTGATCGCACAAAAGAGAGCCATGAGGTATTTCAGCTCATGAAATTTTTATCCTGAAAAAGAAATATTTTCACTACTGCAGGCTCAGCAGCCACAGGAGAGAGGGCAATGCAGTGAGATCCCCGTGACCCCATCATGGAAAGAACTTGGCCTGGTTTGGAGCTGCTCTAATGCCTTTACTAAAATCATGACTTTACCATGTGAAATATGTGCAGAACAGTAAGAATGAGGTCTGACATGAATTCGGGCATGCTGCTATTAGAGGTGACTTTTCACTGGTGGACAGTTTTTAAACACAGGAAAAGCTGTTGTGGAAGTTATGACACTGTGAAGACTCCTCCTTCCACATGCTGCTTCAGACTGCATTGCTGTAATTGAATGGTGCTATATAAACAATAGTCCTGGTTTTCTACAATAGGTAATCATCAGAGCAAGTGACTATGAAACCATTTAGATAAATGGTGGGATCATCATATTTTATGCAAAACAGACAAATGAGTTACAAAGATACCTGGAAAACCTGGGGCTGTGTAGCACTCCTTCAAGCCATAAGCACAGTTAAAGGAGACAGTATATCACTAAATGTCATCTCAAACTTTCCAATTTTGTTGTTTTTGTTTTCGCCAGTTTTTGCTGACAGGTGGAAAAAATACTGCCTGAATGTGAACAAGATTTAATTTACCACTGATTTTCTTCCTATTTCTACAGCACATTCCTAAAAAGCACACAGCATAATATTCCCAGTGCTTAGAAGAATTACTATTAAGTAGTCAGACACCACCAATACATACAGTAATAATACCACTGTAATACTTTTTGCTACTCAAGAGAATTGCAATACATTACAAAAATTTCTCTGGAACATTTTGAAATCATCATTCATAACTATGTGCATATAGTTATACAAATATAGTTACTTTAATACTTATCAACTATGCATGTGTATATTAAAAATGCATATGTCTATATACAGAGAGACAAAATTGTGATACCACACTGAAACAGCAATGTGTATTAACTGCGTGGGACAGCAAAGAGGCAAAGATGCCTTTGAAGATGGGGAAGCATTTCTTCAAGGTATCTTCTTTGCCTATCACCAGCATCATTTAAGAACTATAAATGATTTAAGTGCATGAGAAAATTGTGTCTGAGGCACAGATTTCAGTGACAGCTCCTGGAATATACATCCACTTGTTCTGAGGAATTCAAACTTGAGCTTTCTAGCACCAGGCCTTATATATCTCAACTCCCATATTTTCTGACTTTAGAAATGAAACAACTCATACTCCATTTCTTCAGTATTTCTCTTTTTTTGGGGCATCTTAATAAAATTATCAAGCCTGAAGTTGACTGTCAATCATCAGACATGCACTTACTGGCACTCATAATAAGCACAGGTTTATCCATTCTAACATGGGGAAGATTTTGCATTCTATCAAATACTGTTAAAAAATCCCAACATTCTAATGCTGTATTTACCTGTGGGAGGCCCACAGATAGAACAGCTGCTGTCATGTTTTTCACTGCTCTCCACAGTTTAGGAGATTGCCATGTTATGAAATAACCTGCAGTGGGAGAAGCAGCCTTGGTAGATGTAAATCTCCCAGAGGTCCCCAGGATACTCTTGTTTAGGTTAGTTTAGCATGCAAATGAGGACTCCTCCTGCCTACTCAGCTAGAGAAATGAACAATTAGGGTACCTAGAATCTTCCACATATCTACCATTTTGGATCATGGCTCTGCCTCTCAACATACAAAAGGTCATCCTCCTCCCTGAGCACTAGAGAAAGCAGAAAAGCATTAATATACACTTTGTAAATACAGATTCATCTACACAATTGATTCTGCTGCACTCCTTTTCTCCTCTTAGATGTGAAGGCATCTGCTGCAAGATAACCAGTAACACTGCAGAAAGTGCATGGTAGAACAGATGGGAGTACCTACAGCAGTGCCCAGCAAAGCTAATATCCCCACATCTCATGTCAGGATTGGCCAGAAATCGACCCACTGGTTCCTTTAGTCTCAGATGCTGTTCAGCAATCTGAGATACACCAAGTTGATCCAACATTCCAGGAAAATTGAAATCAAGTAAACCCAGAGTTAAAGGCAGTCATTTCTAATGCCTCACTTATACACAGATATGGAATGAGATGTGTGTGCATCCATTTTCTCTTGACACATCACTGAAATTTTGTCTTCATACTTAAGATGTACATTCTTTTCTTGCTATTGACATTTTTTTTTTTAGTTTGTTTACTATTTTTTAAGGAAAAGAACATAAACACTTTGATCATTTCTACGGTATATTTTTCTAAAGCTGACAGGTTTTTAAGAAAATGACTTTCCTAAGCTTAATCAGATACAAAAAAATACAAAATACCTTCTAGCTGCTAAATGTACTCCAAGTTCTCTGTGCCCATTTCCTGGGCTGCAGCAGTGTGCAGCATTAACAGTATGGCCAGTCTTTCAATATGGAATGACCCTCTAAGCTTCCTATCTGTCAGCTGTGCTCTGACATTACAAAACACACTTTATCATGCTTCATGTTCATTACTTAGCAACTGTTCCTTTGCTCTAAGAACTGCATCCTTATTTACACATGCACACGCTGGCACATCTTTCATAAAAGTACAAAAAGAACAGGGATTAAGGGAAGCTATGATCATTGTTATAAAATCCTAAGTGGCATGAAAAAGATTCACAGAGAACAAGAGCCTTCTGTGTCTTTCAATACAAGAATTAGCAGGCAATCAATGAAATCAGCATTGTAGGTTTAAATTAAGCAAAGGAGACACCTCTTTGAAGAACATACAGTTAAACAAGAATTTCTTATGGCTACATGCTGTGCTGCCAACATTTTAAATCGAGAAAAAGTGGGAGAAATTCTTCATTTGGGGATGGGAAAGACTGTTCAAGGTTATTAAACACCAGCTCAGGAAACCCTAAACCGCAAATTGCTGGAGGCTCAAAGGACATTCTGGGTAAGTATCCTCAAATACTTGCCTGCTCCTTTTACTCCTCAGTTGGCAAGTGCTCTCGTGTGCTATCAGAAAGAGAATCTGATGATAGACAGACTTTGTTCTGACCCAGTATGGGCAGCTTTACATTCTTTATCACATGTATTTATGCTGACGACTCCGAAGTCAGACTAATGTGACTGCAAATAGAATTTGGGCCTTCATTTTGTCATTACATCCCTTTCTGAGCATAAATACATAAAAGGAAAGTCTAAGGACTGAAATAATGAAATTATCTGTCATCATGACTCAGTTTGTTGCATGTATCACGAGAAGAGTTTAATCTGATAATTTTATACAATGGAAAAATAGAGGCTTTTTTTCTAGTGGTAAAAATCATCATTCATTAGTGAATAAAATTGCATATAAACCTAAATTTATTCAGATTACAGCCCAGCCCGCTCAGACATGTCAGTTGAACAAGAGGCATTAATTAATAAGGAAAAAACAAGCACAATATTGATAATACTGTAACATTTAGATATTCAGAGGGAGGTGCATATGTGTGCCAGGAATATCTATGTGCATTAGCAGTAGATTTGTGTTTACTGGCAGAAAACACACCTGTGTATTTCCAGGTTGATGAACTGTCACACAGCACTCATGAAGAAATGCTACCAAGGTTTGCACACCTGCTTTCCAAATCACACAAAAATAACCTATGAGTGGCTTAATTTTAATACAAGTTTCATTATTGAATCCATGTCTCAGACCAGAGTAAGTGATACCCCAACATGCATGCACGCATCCTCCCACTCAAGGTCATGTGAATCATCTCCTCCTGAGGTAGCATGCTAGATACAATGATGTTTTATTTTTCAACTTAAAAAAGCATCGTCCTCATGCTGAGTTACAGAAGAACATGATTAAATGATATGTCACTAAAAGAAGGGCTATGTACTTTGCTACCACAGTAATATTTTCTAAAACCACAGTTTTTTGATCATTTTGGTGTGGACTGTTTTTTTCCTGGTGAGTAAAGACGTGCCTACTGAATTTAGAACATAGTTTCTCTCAGTCTGAGCTGCAGATTCCCGGGCTGCATAGTTGTGGTCAGATAATTCCTTCATGGGGCGTTTGGAGTTTCCTGAGTATGGAGGGAAAAACGAATTAATCTGACTCCAGTGTTTAACTTATTTGCAAGACTCAGATTTCCTGTTCTGTAAACATAAAGGGTTTGTAAAGAGTGCGTAAGGGCTTCCAAGATGTATAGCTATGTGAGTGCTAAAGATAGGGAGCCCCATTCTTCTTTCTAGCTTTAACTGCCAAAGCTCTGCAGATTTCAGAAGTATTATTACCAATTCAAATGTGTTCCAAGTCAGTGGAAAGTCAAGAACAATGTGTATTTATGAAAAAAGGCCAATTCTTGTTTGGCTGCAGTTCATAACCCTAAAAGAACCCAGTAATTCCAGTGTTCTCCAGCCTAAACACTGGCTATGTCTTTCACTTACCAGCATCTGTTCTGTGGTGCAGGGCATTAGGAGCATGGAGATGGATATATTTACTGATTATTTACATTGCAATTTTCAAAGGCAGAGGAATGTTTTAATCTTAGATGAAGTTACAGTATGAAAAAAATTGAGTCAATCTAGAAACTAAAGCAGTACTTGAATAGGAAAGTAAAATGCCATGGCAAGGTCTATTTGAGGTGATAGGTAGAGAATAAACATGATTGTATGTGCCGTAAAATTTTTCTAAGCTAACTTAAGTGGTTAAGAAAGGTGCTGAGCTAAGATTTTTGGGAACAAAGGAACACAGCACTGACCTAATTCCTTTCCATTAATCAACGACAAAGTTCCATTCACTTCCAGGAGAGCAGAATTATGCTAAGTTAAGCACTTCTGAAAACATCCAAGAAATTGTTGTGCATAAATTTGGCAGGTGTGGTACAAGTATTGCCCGTGAACATCTCCATTCACAGTGGCCTACATCATTTCAGGAGAAACAGACGTGTGTGAAAGGGCAGTTGGATTTTAATATCCTCAGGATTATTTGATATTCTTCTCTCAAGAATGGCTCCAGCTAATGAACTCCATGTTTGCTTGTGAATATCTAGAAACTGGAACATTCATAAGCTACCAGACACTTTTCAAATAGGAGCATGACATTTTTTAGGCTACTCAAGATTTCTATGAAGTCCTCCCATTACCATCGTGTATCTACACTATCATCCCAATCCATCACCTTAGATGTTGCTTACAAAGCTACTCACTGCTTTAGCCTTAATTGTTAGAAAGCTCACAAGACAAAATCATCTGCTGCTTCAGATTTTCTGAAACTTAAAGTTAACACTTTGTTATAACACATCTGTGATTTGATTCCTCAATTCAGTGTTCCATCTCAAAAAACTGTCTGCGTTTGGAAAAGAACATTTTCCTAAAAAAATAAATGAATAGATCTATAAAACCTTTGACAAACAAATAATTTAGCATCTCTCCAATGCCTTTGTCTTCCTCAATCACTGTTCTTTAAAAAATGAAAAAATATTCTGTATTTATAAAAATAGCACCTAGGACCACCTCCAGCCAGGAAACTATTGCTCCCCTTGGGAAGAGTGAAAGGCAGCTCACGCAAAACAACAGCGTAGATAAACAGGTGAGAAGATGAGGAGGGTACAGCTTTGGTGTCACTACGTTGAGCCGTTGGGCATGCGGTTATTGCTCAAAAACAGCACTGTTGGTGTGGCTGACTTGCTTAAAGAAAGCTAACAAAGGAGAGACACTGGCATCCCTAATTTACAAATCTAACCTAGCCACCTTTCACGTGTTCCCTGTTATAATTTTTCATTGTAATTTAACCTGGCTTGTTATTGATTCAGCTCAGTGTTGGACACACACTGTGCTCAAGTACAGGGTGAAACTAAATGCTTTAGCAAGAAAGCAAGGAGCATTCATGGCGGAACACTCCTCACAGACGCACTTAGTTGTGCCAGATTCTTCTGTGGGATTTCCTTTTCCTTGGAGACCAACTGTCTATTTAACTCTAGTGCAGCCAGCTATCTGCTTCTTTCACAAGCTCTTATACTTGGCTCTGTTCTGTGGGAAAAGTTTCCCTTTCACATTTCACCTCAGTGGTATTGCTCCCTGTGATTAAGCTTCTGCGTGATGGAGAGATGAGAAAAATATCACACAAGAAGCAAAATTCTGTATTTCTCTCAATGAACAAAACCCATCAGAGTCTATTGATACAGCCCTTTGTCAGATCTAGATTGTGTGCCATACACTCTGTATGGCAATTATTGCAGCAGAGTAGCCAATAAATGTTCCTTGGATTTAGACAACTAATAACACTGATTAAATACTTAATCATTAAATACTTAATCAGTGTTCACATTCCTGATACAGGTGACGAAGATGTCTAAAGGTGGTATTAAATATAAAAAGCAAAGCCCAGAGAAGACTGTCATCATACATATTTTTTTAATTCCTATAAATGCACTTGGAATAATAATATGATTAAAAATAATTCTTGATAAATGTTTCTTTCGGCTGCTAGGTAGCCATTATATAAGAAGCCATTACATGGTCTTTGCAAGAACTTATCTTTGCTGGAACTTCCACTTTGCATGGCTTTTACAACAGACAAGAACTGCAAATAGAAGATGGTAGTGAGGTCCCAAAAGTGTATATGTAGGTGTAGACCAATCCTACAAAAGCACAGTCCATCAGTTCCAGCACTGAGAGAAGTTCAGATCCTCAAAGCTATTTAGAGAACTAGCTTCTTTTGACTCTATAGGTGAATTTAGATTCCTCAGTATCATTAAAAGCTCACCTACAGTGCAGATTGAGAAGTCTTACTACAAAGATACTGTCTGGGGCTCTTCAGGACAATTGCAAACACCAAAAATAGATGTACATACAGATTTCATTAATATGTTTTTCATGTGGTGTACTAACTTTTTTCCCTACTAGTATAAGCCAACTCACGCGCTACTAATATTCTCCTAATTAATTTTCCATGTTCTGTCTGTAACATTTTTTCATGAAAATGCATGAAATGAGCATACAGAAAAAATGAAAACGATGCATAAATCATGTACACAAGCATCACAGTGTTGTGTTTGTGTGGTTCCTAGTAGAAAGAGAGAAATAAATCAACTATTCCTACAAGATTACCTAGTCGCGTATCAGTTGCGACATTTTCAGCATGAAAATAAAAAATCATAAAGATCACCAGGATTCTATGAGCCTGGACAAGTACACACACACACAAATGAATCTGCATGTTTGACTTGATTCCAGTGATGATTTTTTTCAATAAATCAAAGTATTAATTAGTATTTTTGCTGATGATGTATAAATTAGATGAATGTCACTGGAAGTAAGAGAGTGGCAGTAGTCATAACTTCTGCTTTGGGTACTTATGTGAGATAAAACTGAAGAGACAAGGAGAGAGCATATGTTTAAGAGAGCCTAGATCTCCTGATGGCAGGAGGCTGGGAACGTCCCCAGCCTGCCAGATGGGCAGCCATCCACATGCTCCCAGTCACCTCTGTAAGCACAGCACTTCTGTTCCTCTTCTGCTGAATCCTCTCCTGTCTGCTTTGCACTAGGCTGAACAGCATCCAAGAGAACAAAATGAGAGATTCAAACACGTTTAATGGTGCTTTTCCCTGCATAGGGTTACAACAAGTATTAGCCTTGATTGGATAAGTTTTCCAGAAGAGATGGGACTTGGAGCATCAATCCACCAGAGTTTAACCTTCTTCCAGAGGCAGCACTATGAAACAAAATCAGCCAAAAGGGTGTCCAAATGCTATAAAAATGAGGGAGGTGACTGTATTTAAGCATCAATAAAATGAGTATATTTTACTCAAGTATCCACAAGATACTTCTTTTAGCCAACATGGGTGGGGGTTCAGTTCTGCTTTTTGTTTTTTGAAAAAGATTCCTGGATTTCTATGAGAAAAATTATACTGTGTTAAAACTGAGAAAGAACTTCTCTTTCCAAGCAAGATCTCTCTCCAGGAAAACATCACAGAATACACCGACATCTCAGCATATTTTGCCTTGCTACTGGAGAAGGCCAGTGCAAAGAAAAGCTGGCCAATGCCTCGTTCACCTTCATTCAAAAGCATTCGTGTCTGAACTAAGATTTTTGATGTTCACTGAACGTAGATTACTGTCTACTCCGTGGCCCCTGTGCAGGGGCAGTTTCCCTGTCTTGGAATGCAGAAGAGAAAATAAAGAACTCTGACTCTGTTTTGCAAAAAGATAGCACACAAACGTTTCAGGTAATTTCTTCATAACTTGGACTTTTTTCTTCGATGTCATGAAATTGCCACCATTTGCTACTAACTTAAGGATTTCTCAAAACAAAACTGTTTTGGATAAATTTTCAGAAATGAAAGCTAAATTCTTCTTCCACCTCCTTTTTCAGAACTCATTGAGTACCCACTGTGAATTCAGACACTGGCAGGTAGTGCTGTCTTTCAGTCCTGTTATGCAACTTGGCTTTCAACATCTGCAAAAGCTAATGTTTCTCCAGATAGATTTGCTTTCCCAGGCTCCTGACTTCTCAGTAATGTGAGGTACTTTGTGTAGAGCTGTCTCAATTTCCGTTGAATCCCTGTTTTTCTAAATAGTTCCTGATGTTTTCAGAGATAGGAAAAGTCAGTTGTATATTTATCCTGAATTATTAAATGTGCTGTAAAGGACCTATCTCGGATTCCAGGCACCATGGCTAAATATTAAAAATACAGTCATCCTTATGCAAACAAGAAATATACATGCCGGCCTCCTCAAAGTCACAAATGGCTCCAGTCACAGAGCCCTCAGAAAACAAACTACAGTGGCTGGTCCAGGCCTTCTCACTCTGAAAGCATCAGACTTAGGAGTTAGCTCCCAAAACACTGGGCATTCCAAAACCGTATTTTAACTCACATTTATGTTTTGGTATTTCCACACATACAATGCTGTAATTGTTCACTGTTCTGAATCACAACAGATATGTGCTAAGAATACCGAATATAAATTTATCTTTTAATCTTACATTATACATCTCTAATTTTAAATCCACAACTTTATATATTTTTATAATTATAATTGTGATCCTCCTCAGAAATGATTATTTGAGATCAACCAGTAGTATAAAACGTATCTTCTGTCTTCGGTTTCTTTTCTGCAGCTTGACTAACTCATCAAATTGCCTGTACTTGAACAAGATTCAGTATATCTAAGGAAAACAGATAGCACAATCGCTAGTAGGTGTTCACAATGTTCATCTTGCCATTTTTTATCCATTTGAAGAAAATACTTTTTATCACTGACTGTCATTAAAAACTAAGAGCCAATAAACCAGTTGTCTTCAAGGTACTCTATCCCCTGACCTGGAGGTCTGGGGTGGAAAGCAGAATAAAATCTCCATGATTCTGGTGGATACAGAGAATTTCTACTCCATGTGGACTGTCACAAGTCCACGGGGCCAAATGGGAACCACCTGACAGTGCTAAGGATGCTGGTGAAGGTTATTCTCAGGCCACTTTCCACCATCTAACAGTGTTCCTGGTGAACCAGACGGGTACCAGAGGATCGGAGGTTTTCCAGCGTGACTCCATATCTACAAGAAGGGTCATAAGAAGTATATGGAGAACTAAAGGCCTTTCAGCTTAACCTAGATGCCAGGGAAGGTTATGGAACAGGTCATCCTGAGTGAGATTACATAGCACGTGCATGTTATCTGGGGGATCAGGCCCAGATAGCATTTTATGAAAGGCAGTACCTGCCTGACTGACTTCATGTCCTTCTGTGACCAGGTGATCTGCCTGGTGGATGATAAAAAGGCTACTGATGTAGTCTACATGGACTTCAGTAAAGCCTTTGACACTGTCTCATGCACTGTTCTCCTAGAGAAGCTGGCAGCCTGAGGCTTGGACAGGTACACTCTTTGCTGGGTAAAGAACTTGCTGGAGGACCAGGCCCAAAGAGTGGAAGTAAAAGGAGATAAATCCAGCTGGCAACCACTCAGGAGTGGTGCTACCCAGGGAGTTGGTACCACAGAATGTCTTGCGTATTATCTTTATTGATGATTTTGATACGGAGATTGCGTATGCTCTCAGTAAGGTTATAGATGACACCAAGTTGGGAGGAAGTGTCGATCTGCCTGGGGGTAGGAAGGCCCTGCAGAGGGATCTGGGTGGACAGGCTGGATAGCTGGGGTAAGGCCAATGGGATGAAGTTCACCAAGACCAAATGCCAGTCCTGCACTTTGGTCACAACAGCCCCATGCACTGCTACAGGCTTGCAGCAGAGTGGCTCACGGCTGTGCAGAGGAAAAGGACCTGGGGGTGTTGGTTGACACTTGGCTGAATATGAGCCAGCAGTGTGCCCAGGTGGCCAAGAAGGCCAGTGGCATCCTGGACTGTATCAGAAACAGGAAACAGTGATGCCAGCAAGAGCAGGGAGGTGATTGTTCCCCTGTACTCAGCTCTGGTGAGGCCGCACCATGAGTACTATGTTCAGTTTTGGGCCCCTTAGTACAAGAAAGACATCGAGGCCCTGGAGCGTGTCCAGAGAAGGACAATAAAGCTGTGAAGGGGCTGGTGCACAGGTTTTATGAGGAGCATCTGAGGGAACTTCCCCAGACTTGTTCAGTCTTCTCCAGACATTTTCAGTCTGGAGAAGAGCCAGCTCAGGGGAGACCTTATTGCTCTTTACAGCTTCCTGAAATGAGGTTGTGAGGAGTTGGATATCAGCCTCTTCTTTCATGTAACAGTGATAGGACTGTAGGAAATGGACTTAAAATTGTGCCAGTGAATGTTCAAAAATAAAAACTTCTCCAAAAGAGTGGTGAGGCACTGGAATGAGCTGCCCAGGGAGGTGGTCTAGTTCTACCCCTGGAGGTGTTCAAGAAACATGTAGATAGGGTACTAAGGAACATGGTTTAGTGGGCAATATTGGTGGTAGTTAAACAGTTGGACTAGATGATCCTAGAGGTCTTTGCAATCTTAATGATTCTACGATTTCATAAAATAGCTTAGCTTATATTCTGGGGCACTTTTAAATGGAAATACATGGATCACAGCCAGTTATTTTAAGGCATTGTGTGCATAGGTCAGTAGAGGGCAAAAGAACCTCCTTTACCACTAAGGGTATTTGTTTGTTTGTTTTCATTCCTTAAGAAAAAGATGATGTTTTTAATATATTGTTGAAAAGTAAAGGTTTAAATCATCAGTACTTCTTTAAATTGAAATGTTCAAGTGTTGTGATTATTTATTAGTTGATTTGCCTCTGTTTTTGTATTACCCATTTGTTTTTACTGTTCAAGATTCCAGGCTGGCGTCATTTCTGCAGAGACAAACTCAAGCAATACTTAAGGGCATTCAGTGATTCTAAGGTAAGGCATTTTGAAAGTACAAAGCTGAGGCTATTTTCAACAGCTGACACAGTCTAGAGCCCAAAGACACATGATTATGCCTTCGGAAAGGCAGCAGCCGGAGCACATGATAATCATTTCCCGTATCCCCCACAGCCCCTTTGCTTGTGGATAAAGGATGTTTCCAGAACTAAGGTATTCCACCTTGCTGGATGCTTGCTACAAGATGCAAAACGTGGCTTCTGCAGCCTCTCCAAACAACACATGCCAGTGACCTTCAGGAAATCTCTAGCAAATATTCTTCCAGAAAATCTGTACTTATATCCTTACAATAAATGTACAGGAGAAGCCAAACCATGACAAATAAAGCAAACGTTGCGTATTCTCAGGCAATCCCTCCTTCAGAGAGATCCACCAGACACATAAGAGAGGAATGCGCATTCAGAGACCAAGGAGCCCAATGGAGACAGCTACATAATTCCTTCTCAGTGTGGTCAGCACAAAGGCATTACCAGCACTCTGCCACTGCAGTGCTCTCGACCTTATAGCCCTACCCCAAGGGAGATGGAAATGGGGAATCAGAGTAGAACCTCTTGCATAGGACATGGCCCTTGAGAACGCAGATCACAGAGCAAACAAGGCACTGGAACTGAAGGACGAAACAATGAAATATGCAAGCCAAGACCCTAAGTAAAACAGGAGCAAAATGAACTCTTGGAAATCACACAGCTCAAACATGAGACACAGCTCAGATAAACTAGTAATAACAGCTGCTCTTACCTTTGCCATCTGCGCTTGCACGCCATTTGCTTTGAGAGATGCTACTGCTTTCTGTGCTGCTGCCGGGCTGTCAAAATCTACAAAACCGTAACCTAAAAAAATAAACAATAAAGAGACGTTATCATTAGCTGTATGTGCATAGATCAAGACTTCACTGCTTAAGGAAGAAAGAGCTTTCTTTCTCTCTCATTGTGTCACAGTTTTCTGGTAGCACTTCCACCACTGGCAGCCATCATACCTCCATTTCTTTTGGATTGCTTCCCATCTAGTCCTTTCCTGACATAATAGGACCTAAAGAAATGCAATAATTTGAGACTCCAATGTGAAGCAAGGTGTGCAGGAGAGGGTATAAACAGCAGCCCTTTGTCTGTCCTGATAGGAAAATTAGATGTTTTCCCTGGCAGAGCTCTGCTGCAGTGGGTTCCTGCCCCATTTCTTCCATAAGAGGAGGCACAGTCCTCACCACCTGCCCAGAAGCAGCCACCATCTTCATGCTGGGCAGCTGTCTCCACTTCATGATGCTGCCTGCATCCATTTTGTAATACAAGTCCACGTAGAAATGGTCTCTGTAAACAATGTGCCCTGATAGAAGGCTGTCATGGAAATCTACAGCTTGCAGTAGTTGAGATAGTGAAAAAAACAGCTATTCTTCCCTGTTCTTTTAAACCATGTAAGGATGAAGCTTTGTACAAAGGAGGGTCCTGGGTCTCCACAACCAGCTGGGGCCTGATATGTGGGGGGAGACCACAGCAGACCTCCAGCAGGTGGGAACATTCAGGGAAGACCTCCAAACCTGTGCTGGGCCAGCAGCCACCAGGTAGGTGCAAAAGATGGTAGCATAACCAAGTCACAGCCTGCCCATACTCCACCCCTTTCACCTCGTTATCTGGAATTAAAGCCTTGGCCCCTACCAGGAGCTGCTTCAGGTCAATTGCTGAACACTAGCTTAAAGAACGTGCACCTGAAAGATTGGTAAGGAATGATTGTCTGCTTTTAACTGGCCAGTATTTGCAGAAGTTTAGTTTATCAACCACTTCTATATTCTTTTCTTCCCTCATTGTATCCATCCCCATTTCTTTCCTTCAACAAGAAAGACTGGCATGCTCAAGCAAGAGGACTAGTGCTGTTAAGCCCCTACTGGACATCAGTCCTGGAAGTATTTTGATTTACCTAGGGGCATAAAGATGGGCAAAAAGTAAACAAAATGAACTTTTAACAACTTCTATGCACTTAACAGTGCTTAAGTCCTGCACATAAAGCTTTCAACAGATTTTGGAAGACTTAAAAATCTCACCAAGCAGATGCATGGATTTCACAATCTATCCAGGGAACCGTTTCAAAGCACAAACCTATATCCTACTAAGCAATTGAGGCACAGGTAGGCACATGCTCCTCAGCCAAGCAATGGCTAGAGGCCATCTCTCCCCTGGAAGCATTATGGATGAAGCTGAACTGCCTGAAAGCTTTAATAATATTAGCACAAGCATATTTATAGTATTGTAGCTCCTTTGCAGACATCTCAATTTACTAGGTCAATACATATAATACAGGAGGCAATCACTGATATGCTTTCCTGCTGTATCCATTTTTATTTCTCTTGCCAGCCTTTCTTCCTCCTCATGTGAGGCCTCATTGCCTTTCTCTGTGTGCCACATCTGTGTGCAGGAATGTGTGCCTGTGATCACCTTGCCCCAGGTTATGAACATTCTCTCTATTACTTTGGTATATATACATAGGAATGATGAGATAACTTGGTGTGCATGGATTTTGTTGTTGTTGTTGTTGGCTTAAATCTTAATTGCAAAGCTTTAAGAAAATGAAAAAGAAATTAGAAAAGAAAAAAAGCACCAAGATTGTTAAAGAAAATGCTGACAAGGACTGTGAGTACTCTGAAAAGCACTATTTTGATAACAAAGTCAACATCTGAACCTTTCTCCTCAATCTGTATTTCAGTTTTTCTTTTTAGAGAGTGTTGTTTGTTTGTTTGCTTGTTTCTGGTAGGACATTAATACAAATTGAGGGAAAGTCTGAACAACTGTATATTTGGATGGCATACCTAATAAACTGCCATAAGAAGCACACTGGAGTTTGGTCAATAGGAAGGAGGTTGATTTATCTATTCAGTTTCTACCATTTCATTTTCCCTTCTTTAATGCTACAGAGTGCACCACGTGGAAACCAGCCTGTTCCCATGGCAAGTTGCTCTGCCTTGTTCTCCAGGCTGCAGAGCAGCAGAGAAGCTGATGCTGTTTTGAACCAAAAAGCTCTGCTACAGGAGAACAAGAACCCTCCCTGGCTTCCTGTAGTGCCTCTGCCCTATGGGAGGGCAGCAGATCATAGTCAACTGTGATCTTGCTAAAGGAGAGATCCTGTCAAGAACCCAGATCTTCCAAATGGGAAACCTGAAACACGTTGGGAAGTCATGGGGTGGCTTGGATCAAACACAGTGCAAATGATTTTTCTAGGGTAGCAAAATGCTCTTCTCAGGACATAAAATTTCTTTTTATTTCTCATGGTGTTCCCGCCAGAAAACTTGGAGGTGACAATACAAAAATAAGCTAACACTCCCCTTAAAAAGTGATATCACCATCAGAATTTGACGTTTATCATCAGCTCACAGCATGCTATTCATGTATGCAGTAACAGAAGGGAAGTGATTTTTCAATACAAATTTCTAGACAGCAACGGAAGTAATCTAAATTATTATTGCTTATAAATATAAACTGGATTGTCTAAAAGTGTTCTGATGTTGTACTATAGGGATCAGGCACATCTAACAGTGGATTATTGAAGACTAACATCAGTCCATAGTGTTTAAAGCAATGGATCTCTCCTTAACATTTATCCAGTAGGCACAAGTGGCAAAGATATCCATGTCATAGATCCAAAGACAGTTTCAAGACAAAAATCTTGCATCTTCAGCTGGCCATTATGCATTCTGGCATTAATACTACTTGCATCACTGCAAAGCTGCTCGTTCTCCTTCCCACAGGCTAATTTCCATTCCAAGTATCTTTTTGGCCCTCCCTGCTCCCAACACATCTCTCCACCACACACAGAACATCAGGACAAAATCACTCCATGGCTGCAAAGCGCTCCAAAGCACATCAATCTGCTGCGAGGGAAGCCAAGTTCCCAGGCTGCTTCAGCATTCAAGTATCCTTACAAGAACTCTGCAATGCTATGGAACAGAAAAACAAGCATGTTGCATTTCAGCACAGTTTATGTTCCTCCCTGTAGATGTTCATCGGCTACACTGATGATCTACCCTTGCATTTTTCATTTGTTTAGAATCTCATTTCATTTTTATGTTGTTGTTGTTTTGGGCACTGAGGAATTAGCACAGGCTGAATATATATGTGTGTGTGCGTGTGCTTGGTCATTTATTTATTTATTTATTTATTTATTTTTTAATGTGACTTTGTTAGGGTAGACTGAGCTTAGTCAGCAGCTAAGGCTGGGGGCTGTGACATCTCCTGCTCTCCCCATAGCGCAGATGAGCACCCAAGGTTTGAGTGCCCTGCCCTTCAGGCCAGGCCAGGAGTGCCCTGGCCTCTGGCCAGGCTGTGGTGGCTGCCCTGGCAGGTGCAGTGCCGGCTCTGGTTACTCAGACTGGGTTCCCTGCTCAGCCAGCCATTCCCTGTCTCTCCTGGGAGGAAGCAGCATGTGGGCTGGAAATGTCCTCTGGGACAAATTCAGACTGGGGGCTGCCAATTGGACGCTGCTGCTGTAAGAAAATGTCTGCACTGCTTCTTCTTTCTGAAAAACAAATGGCGAACCGACCAGCCCCACCCTCTCCTATCTTCACATTTCAGAGCTTGCCTTTTTTATTATCATTATTATTATTATTATTTTGATCACTGCCTCATGAACATTCTGATCTTTTCATTCTGCCTTTTCTTTTCCCGTTTTTGCACAGAACATCGTGGAAAGCACATGCAGCCTCTATACCAGGACCTCCAAATTGCTCACAAGAATCTATCTCCACCACAGGAAACCAAAACCAAAACTATTTCCTCTTTCTTCACAAGGCATCCTGTCCTTTTCCTTTAAGAGCACAAGGCACAGACAGGGAGAGCTACATTATCCTCTGCTGCTGGGAAAGTCAGAAATTGAATTTATCACCAATGCAAGCCCTTTAGATCAAGAGCACTTACAGCGTGGGTGACTTCGGGTACAATGATTCCGAGATCCAGAGTTCTTTTGTGGAACGACATGTATGACTAGTTCATAAATGTGAATACAAAAAAAAAACAAAAAAAAAAAAAAAAAAAAAAAAAAAACCCAAAACCCCCCACCCCAAAAAAAAAAANNCACACACCAGAAAACAAGACAGGACTATCTAGATGAATTGTTCGACCTTTCCTACAAGAAATAAAACGCTTGTAATTTTGTTTTGGCTTGACGCCATTAGAGCTAAATAATTAAATTTCAGGAATAAGAGCAGTGATTTTGTACCTGTGGGGGAAAGAAAACAGCTAAGCATCAGCAAGCACAAGTTTATAGCTCGCTGCAGTAAGTGCTACCCGAATACCCCAGCAGACACTAAACGTCTCCGTCTCCTACAACCCCAGCGGCTGGGGGCCTCCTGCTCTCCATTCCACAGCTCCATAATTAAGCTTGGCAGCAGGTTCAAATGAATTAAAACTGAATGTCACTATTTCCTCAACAAATCCCTCATCCTTGTTTTTTCTTACTTGTCAGGAGAAGACCAGCAGAACAGCAATTAGTGGTAAGCAGTGCAGTGAAAAAGAACCAAGTATACACTAATTAGGTCACTCGCCAAACACATTCATTTCATTGGCAGATTTAATCAATGTTTTCCTGAAATGTCTTAAATCTCCTATGCTAATTTAAAGTTTTGTTATTGTTGTTACTTTAAACACAGATGGGATGCCTGGAGATTTTCAATTGCTTTCCACAAATCCATTTCAAAATAACAACCCCTCATATACTATATCATCAAAATTTAGGCACAGGTTTTAGGAAATGGCCTCTAATTTTACGCCAACATTTTTGTGCCTGCAAATACCTGTGGGTGCAATTTTGTGGATTTAAGTAATTGCAGGTGTGTATAGCTCTAAGACATCAAACTGAATTGCCCTGACTGATCGGGTACTTAAGGGTAACACCAAATAATTGAAGGGGCTACCTGCCGCTTGCTGTCCCTACAATTAGGGTACTGCTCTACAGCGGTGGCACAAATGGTGATGTGCTCCCAGTGGGCATGAGTCCTTCACACGTGGGACCTTGGCATGCAGCTGAGCTGGAGATCTATAGCCTCTAGCATGGCATGGGAAAGAAGCTGTGATGAACAACAGAGGATAAGCTGGGATTGGGAAACTCTGCTTTGCCCTGCCACAAGGTCAAACATTACATCTGACTCCTGGCTAGGTACTGCTTTAAATCGCTGGGATTCAAGTCAAGTAGAACTCTGGATTTTGCAACAACATGCTCACACAGAAATAAGGGGAAGGGATGGATGATGCACCCAGTCAGCAGATGGAGGAGATGATTTATACACACTGGAACTGAGTGTCTATGTTCATTCAAATAATCTTGTGGGTTTTTTTTTGTTTGTTTGTTTCTTTTTTAGGAGAAGTACCTAAGTATAATGATGGGGAGCTCATGCATACTGTGGAGCTCCCCTGGTTCCACTGAAGTCAACAAGCTCCCTTCATCAGAAGTTATAGCACTTTCTTTCCATTAGCTAGGATCTTTGCAGAAATAGGAGAATTCATCCAGTCTGAATGGCAGGAAACATAAAATGTGTGTAAATTTTGCCTAAAAATTGAGATGCCTCACAGTTACCTAAAGATGAATGAAAACTTGGTTATGTGCAATTACAACAGTTCCATTATACTTTAAACTGATTTTCCATGGCTGACACCAGGCCACGTGGGATTCTGCTTCCAATCAGCATCTTTTTAACATAGCAAAGTTCCTATGTCTTTTTTCTGTCTATCTAGAATTTTGTGTATCAGATCTCAAATCTAGAACAGAGAAAATCAAGGACATAATTCATGTCATGCCTTCAAGAAATACAAACTGTTTAGAAAAAAAGGACACAGTGATTTTAAGACAATGTTGAATATCATTCCCAAAAGGGGCTCTGAAAAGGAGAGAAATATCTGCCTAGGGAAGAGACAGCAGTCCAAGCTACCTGTTGAACTGGGAAATCAAGAAATGAAATACATTTATCCTGAATACGTTTTTATTCTTTAACATGTCACATCTAGACATATCTGTTTGAGTATATTTGAAGGCACTAGCACAAAGGTTTTACACAAATACTAATATATTTACACGTATATAACTCAGCAAATACATAATAATCGGTGAAGTGGTTGTCCTTCTAGCTTAGATGAAAGCTCTTGGATTTCATTTAAACATAAGTCAATTTCAGCCATAAAGCTCACTTTTGCCCAGCACTTAGAGATCTCTTAAAAAGCAGTGTTCATTTCGACAATCAGGTAGTCCACAAAAAAGCGATTACCCAGTAATTTACTATGCAATTTTCAGCCTTTGTTTTATGCTCAGATAAAGAATCAAATTAAAGTCTTATAAGCCTTAGAAAATTAGACTTACCAAGCAAAGAGGTTGAATTGCCCTTGAACACAAAATTACTAAAAACAGATTTTTCTTTCATTGTTCAGATTGTGCTGAAATATTTCTACAGCTCCAAATGCTCAGTGATGGTGGAATCCTCTAAATGATTACTGTGTATAAAGACCCACTTTATAACAATGTTCTTGGTGTCTAGCAAGTGGTGAATCCTCACATTTTAACTAAAACAGCTAACATATAGTTAGAAATATAATTGGAAATTGAGTCTTAAATGTGAGAAAGAAAAGACAGTCCCTTCATTTCAGATTGCAACCCCAGAGACACACCTACGTTCTTAAGTATGCATATACAGCTGAATTTTTTGTTTGCTTTAGTTTGATATGAGAACATGGCACAAAGCTGTCACTGAGAGTATCTTCCTGCAGTGATTTCTTTTACCTCTTGCGTTATTTGAATCCCCTTTATCACAACAGAACTTGAGAAAAGCAGCGCAGTTGGTAACTACAAACTATTTTTAGACATCTGTTTACAAACACGTTCTTAATTTGAATATTCAATTACTTTGATTTAAACAGAGTTTATATAAATGCAGGTTATTTTTAGTTGCACAACTAACTAATAATATTTACAGGCAAAAACACTAGGTATGGAGCTTGTGATGATCCTTTCTTTAGACTGTTAATAAATTCAAATATTTTGCAATCTCTGTTAAGTAAATCTAATGGTACAAGGAATGCTATAACATTTCAGGTTATGGGAAAGAAGTACTTATTAAATAAGCAAACATATATCTATTGATATTTGCTTGGAAAGTAATTATTCAAAATCACTCTCTCAAGACTAACATAAGCAGACATTACAAAAAGTCTTTGTGAAATGTGATCACAATAACAACAGCAAGGGGGAGAGGGAGGAGCAGGACAAATTTCACAGGTGTACTGATCACGAAAGTGATACTGCACTTGAAGACCCTTGCTCATAATTTATGCTGCATTACTGTCAATTCAGAACCATGAAGACTGGGAAACTGGAGAAAACTCTGGAAAGAGCACAGATACAACCCTCTAAAAATCCAGTATAACTCTTTGATTGCACCTAAAAAAATATGTCAAGTGATTGAGACCTTAAGAGTGATCCTGAATGTGAGGGAGTACCCACAGGTAACCAAATTACAAAATACGATCAGTGTAACCACTGATATATAAGACTTCACAGTCACCCGACAAAGAACAAATGTTAAGGCAAAAATAAACCAAGAGAAAAGTTAAGAAATGTTTCCTTGTATTCTCCTACGAGTGCAAACTTAGATGAGTTGTACAAAGCAAATGATAGAAGTCTCATTGCTCAAGTTATCAAATGCAGGCTGAATTAAGAAGAGAACGTATTGTAAATCTTGCAGTGGCAGAAGGACAAGAGATAAATGTGTTTTTCCATCATTGCCTTTGGAGGTTCCTCTCCCTGTAAGTCACAGAATCACAGAATCACAGAACTGTAGGGGTTGGAAGGGACCTCCAGAGATCATCGAGTCCAACTACCCACCAAAGCAGCTTCCTAGCCCAGGTTGCACAGGTAGGCGTCCAGGCGGGTCTTGAACATCTCCAGAGAAAGAGATTCAACAACCTCTCTGGGCAAAAAAAAGTCCAACTATAAAATCCAAAACCAAGACAAACACTTCTTAAACATGGCAATAGCTCACATTTACAATTTGTGTATACACAAATGTCTGATTTTAAATTAAATACATTTAGTATTATAACATTTCTTATTGGTGTATAAGTTCTGTAATCATTAAGATTTTTATACTACATTTATTTAGCATAAGACATTCATTGTTGCTCAGGGGCTGAGCAACTTTGACATGTGAAGTAGCAGTTGAAGAAAGCAAAATGTTCTCCCAAAAAACAAGGTCTACAAGAGCAGTGCTAAGTTCCATATTTACTCAAAGGGGAGGAAAAGATACAACAACAGTTTCTTCCCTTGACTGAAGAAATACAGTGACTCACAAGAGTTAGTGTTTTGCAATAACCACAAGAAAACAGCCGAAATTTCACTTCAAATCAAGCCTTTTCACTTTCAGATCCAGATCTATGCTATCAATTAATAGCTTCACCAAAAACTAGGTATGAGCCTCACAGCCAAATTTAAAGATGACCAACTTTTTAAACAATTATTTTTCATATTTTCATATTCACTCTCCTCTTTGATTTTACAGCTGTGTCCAGATGTTGAAGTTTCAAAATACCACAAGAAAGACTATTTCCTTGGTATTTCTAGCCAGCAAGAAACACTGACACTCTCACGAGAAAGTCTGTTCTTATGAGGTTTCATGCTCAGTTATGTAGACTCCAGAGCTTAACTTAGCTCAGATAATGTTTGAGTAAGATATGAAACCAAATCTCTTGAGATTTGTCCATCACTTATTTTAGAGCTGAGTAACTTGAATGAAAAACCTGGTATAGAGAGACAGCTTAGAAACAAATCATTCAGCCATAACCTCTGAAAACTTCCATCTCCTGTGTGGACAAACAGTTCTCTGTTCATGTAACCAGAGGTTACCTGAAACTAAGCAACTTATTCACCAGCTGGTCAGCAAAGGGACATTTACCCTAAGAAGCTGTAAGACTAACTTAGTGGACTAGTTATAAATGATGCTAGCAGTCACACTAAGCACCTTGCAGGCATGGCACATCACTGCAACTGTATTTATGGGACAGAAAAGGAAAAACACAATGTCAATGGGAGTTCTTTTCTCAGTGTATGGTGTATTTATGAAAGTGAGCAATGAAATATCGCAGAAAAAAAATGAAGACCTTGGGTAGTCAGCTTTTCCAACAGTGGGTTTAAACACTGATCGTATTCTAGGAGGCAAAGAAGGATGTTCTGAATCACACAACACTCTTTGTCAGAAATGAAATATTCCATTCTCTTCCTCTCAATGCTGGATTGCTTGGCAATCATAACATTAAGTAATTGCTAATACAAGTGGGAAGAAACAATCTGACAAGAGAAGATGCACTTGGTGATCACACTGTGATTACTGTACTTTATTAAAAATAATTTTCATTTCAGTATGTTTTGACAAGAAAATAGAAAGCATCTTGTGCAGACTTCAGGAAATATTAAAATAACCCAAGGTGATGAACATGTTATTATCCAGCCTGTTCCAGAGAGATGATGCTCAAGTACTGAAATGGTTTTCATTTCAAATACATAATCATTTTCAAGACACCACACTTGAAAAATTGGATTGTATATTTGTCATACAGTAAGCAGTGATAAAGAGCACAGCAATTTATGTTCCTTATGCAAACCACTTGTAATTCAGAAAACAACTATAGTTTCTAAGAGGCAGCAAAGAGATAGCACTTTCTGAAGAAGTGAAATGTTTTTTTCATGCCAGTTGGACAATTCTGGCATGTCAACCTTTGCAATAATAAACATTTTGGATAACGTGCAAAGAGCTCCTTTTCTAACTCATCAACACTCAACATGCCTTGGAGATCTAGGCTGAGATGAGCAATACATTGTGAATATTTCATGACATGGATACTAAGAAAAGACTCACTAGACTACCATTCTGTCAATGCTAAAATACCAGTGACTTTTTGAGCATGAGGGGAGTGTGCTTTCAAGGGATTGTTTCTAGGGACAGTACTTCTCTCATTCTTCCTTTCTCACTGCTCAATCAAGGCAAGACCAGATCATGTAGGAATCATCATTTTATGGAAACTGCATGGCAGAGCACTGTGATGGCCAGGAGTGTCCAACTTAGGTTAAGTTCTGCAGTGTAAATTCTTCCTCTATCTGCTCCTTTCCCAAAGACCACTGAGCCCTGTGGCTCTATACCAGTTTAATATTTAGGCAATGAGGGTGAAAGCTGTCAGAGGGAAGTAGAGTGTCACTCTCCTTTAACCCTCACCTTTACTTCAGTATGAGCAAGGACAGGGTTTGCTAGATGGGCAGCACAGAGCATGATAAGCAGGTCAGAGGAAAACTGACAAAACACAGACAGTGAAGGTTCAGTGTCCACAGATTTTAGTCTTAGATGGTATTTCAAGCAATCAGTATTTAAGTATCCCTACAGTATGACAGATACATGAACCATCACTATTTATAGGGTGGTTTTTTTTTTTTTTCCAATAGACCCTTTTGTGGTTAAATACTAGTTACCCTATGTGAGCCTCTCATCATATGTCTACCACATTTATCTGTAGCCTGAAGTTCAAAAAATGCTATTTATTATTACAGTACTCTAGAAATAGCTATTATTTTTCCAGGTTGAGAAAGGAAGAAAAAGAAAAACTAAAAAAAAAAAAAAAAAAAGGAGAAGAAATCAAATCAGAATATCTCTACCCAAGATCTCCAATCCATTTTTCAGACTCAAGATAATTTTACAATCTACGGAAGCGGAAGATGCGAACAAATGGAAATGTTGTCTTTTAATCTACTCTGAATTTCTGAACCTGTTGAAGTTTTCCTATGATTACAGGCCATATACATCAAGTATATGAAAAATAATGAAGTGAATAATATAATGTTTTAACCTTAAGTAAAAGCCTTTCTTCCTTTCTGTGATTTAAGGTAGCTATTTAGTGTCATTCTGACTGTCAGCTTGTATTTAAAATCATGTACTTGTACAACACCCGGCAGTCACACATTGCAGAGGTACGATGAAGGACAGAATCCAGAGACTACACTGAAGCTGCCTGAATGATTGACTATGAGGCATCTAGAGGTCAGACCAGGCAGAGGACAACTGCCTCTGCACAAGTACCAACATGTAGGAAGCTTTCTCAAGCTGAAACTCATGTCCACAAAAAAACTTCACACAGTTTGTAGAAAGAGACTAGAAGAGGCATCTTTGGTCTTTCTGTAGGATGGATGAGTATCACCCAACACTAGGTGACCACATGGAGTTACACCAGTGACTCACAAAATTTCACTAACATAATTGTTTATATACTGGAGAGCTCTCAAGTGATGTATCCTTATATCACCTTTGTTGCCTTCATAAATGTGCCCTTTTTTTGGCTTTGGCATTTACAGGATCATCTGTGTTCAGTTTCGGGCCCCTCACTACAAGAAATACATTGAGGTCCTGAAGCATGCTCAGAGAAGGGCAACAAAGCTGTGAGGGGTCTGGAGCACAAGTCTAATGGGGAACGGCTGAGGGAACTGGGATTGTTCATCCTGGAGAAGAGGAGCCTCAAGGGATGTATTCAAGGAGGTTCAGGTTGAATATTAGGAAAAACGTCTTCGTTGAAAGACACTGGCACAAGCTGCCCAGGAAAATGGTAGAGTCACCATCCCTTCAGGTATTCAAGAAAGGTGTAGATGTAGCACTGAGGGACATGGTTTGTGGGCATGGTAAGGATGGACTAATGGTGGGTAGAGGTCTTTTCCAACCTTAATGATTCTATGATCGAATATGTCTGTTATTGTTTTTCTTTAATCTATAAATAAACTATAAATTCCAGTGCACAGTTTTTCCTATTATATATAAATATAAATATATTCCTAAATATATATTTTTTTCTATTGGATTTTTTCCCTGTTTCTCAGACTCTGGGATCACCTAATCACCTTTCTGTACAATTGCCTAACGCTTCTCAACTTTGTGTAATGAGCAAGTATCAAGGGAGTTTTAGTAGCAATATCATTACAGATGAGATGGGAAAACCAGCACCTGCCTTTGAAAGACAGAGGTAACCACCTGTTGCCAGTGATGCTGACTGACATGTCTAAGCTGGCATCTGGTACACAGTGTTATCAGCAAGGAGCTACATCACTCATGACTTTCCTCAGTAGCTCTTCGTAAATGTTCAGGCATCTTTTGAACATACAAGCATTTTGTTTATGGTCCCTGAAGAGCCTTAAGAGTTTAACTAAAGAGTAAAATCATCACCATATATTGTCAGTGAAAGAAAATATAGCAGAGAACAGCTTCCAGCCCACAAAGAAAGGTATATACATAGGTCGCTCTGAAAGAAAGGCCTGCTATTTACATCCATGGAAACTACAACAAATACAAAAAAGCACAACAGCACTGCTTGTTAGAGCACTGTTTTTTCAGTGTAGTCACCACCATTATCTATGCATTTCTGTCAGTGATGAACAAAAGCCTGCATGCTGTGGTCGTAAAAATCTGCAGCAGAGGTGACCCACAGTCTCTGTCACCACTGCTGAAACACACCACCCACCACCTCACTGTGCTCACATCTACTGTTTAGTCTCTATAAACGGCTGGTCTCCAGCAAATGACAATGAATATCAGTGGGTGCCATTTTTTCTGCAAGGAAGAATTCCATTCCACCTTTTGCTTCATACAGACTTCCAAAACAGACTTCTGACAGATTGCCCCTTTGCTGACATCTGTCACACAGCAACAAAATGTAAGGAAATATTGGTGGGAAGGTTCAATCTATACTTCTGCACCGCCAATAAGCGCCTCTGACATCATGGGCCAACATCATGAAATAGGAGGCATTACTTTTGGAGCAGCCCTCATATATTTCAGTGCTGAATGACAGAAGATAAATATATGTGATGTTATTTGTTACAGTCTTTTTTTTTTTTTTAATTTAAAGTGAGGGTGATTCAGGTACTATAATATTATTTTATTTATGAGGTGCATTTAATTTAATAAAAATCCAAGAACTTTAATAACAGTGTAAAATACATGGCTGTGGTAGTACCTAAGTTTGTTTGCTGATGATAGTTCTATATCAGCTTGGTACATCAAATAAACAAGTCTTAAAGAGAAAGCATGGGTGGGTTTTGCCAGGACACATAAACCAAGCAGTAGAACATCCTGGCTAAGTAGCCAAAATGCTTATAAAGAGAAAAAGACATTTTACGTCCTCGTATGCCATACTGAAGAACTAGCAATATAAAATTATTTTTCAGTCTCTCAGCAAGCAGAAGTGAATCTCAAAGCCTTCTGCATGTAGGGTCTTGGTCAGTCCCTAGGCTGATGACCCAACCACGTTCATTGTAACAGCAAGGCGGCTGACAGGCAAGGGGCTGCAGTGCTCCCCTCCTGCACACACCAAATGGATGTTGGTGTTGTCAATGTGGAGATGTGTAAATGTTTTGAGAGTGAATGTGTGATTCCTGTCAACAGCACGAATTAGCCAGATGAATACTCGACATGCATGCATTTGCTTTCTTAGCGTATAAATATTGTACTACAAAGATTGCATGTGGCTTGTTTCATTGCTGGCCTGTTGCTCTCAGCCCTTACAGCTTTACTCCTCAGGCAATCATTCCCCAGGGGGTGCTGGTTCCCTCGAACTGGGCTTGCAGACCTTGAAGGAAATGGGGAGTGCCTCTTTAGTACTTTGTTGAGGGGCACAACAGCCTCCATCTCCCCAGCTCTCTTACCTGTGTTGAAAGACTATCTGAGGCTCTGTCAATGTACACAATTGGAAAGAGAAAGCCTACAGTATCTGAAGTTTTTACCATCTCTCCTAAAATTAATAGGAACATTCACAGAAGAAATCTTCACCTTAACCTGAGAGATATATTATTTTCTGATGTATTTACAAATACATGCCACAATTACATCACACCATCCCGCTCTCTTATATATTGTTGGTGGGACTAATTTTGTATGTGTGTCCATTCCCCCCTCCCTTTCTTTTAGCCTCTGTCGATGGCTGAGACAAACGCTGCACACAAAAAAGTAGCTGTTTTTTTTTTTTTTTGGTCTTTATCTAAGGACAAGCAGATGTAGCAGATGAAAAGTATCATGCAAAACATGATGGCGTGACCCAATGGGAAAAAGCCTACAGTATGAAGCAGCCTCTCCCTCCCTTAGGCTACACACTACAACTTCATCTAACTTTGCCAACTTTACCATTCTGTTTTGTCACTAAGGAGATTTGCATTTGTTGCATCAAAGCATTTTTGTCCCAGATAACGACGATCAATTAAAAAAATCACCAGCAAATAACACATCTCCAGCACTGCTGCATACATGCGGAACAAGTGCATTGCACTTGCTTAATGGGCTAACCAACAGAATCAAGTCTCCCTCAGGAAAGTCAGCATTTCAGGATACACTAGGAAAATTGGGAAAGAGTCAGCTTCCAACCAAAAAATAAACTCCACATTTAATAGCTTAAAATGAAGCCACTGAAGACTAAACATCTGGGCTTTTTGGATATCGTCCCAGATACTGCGTGTAGCACCGAAGCTCTTCATCACTGTATCCTCTTAAGAATTTGAATAAAATCCTTCCCCCAGTACACTGCTTCTCTGCAGAACATCACAAAGAAAGTGCCTGTTGCCGTAAGATCTTGAGGCAAGGCCTGGATTTTACTAGTCGTGAAGAGAGCATGCAAAACCATAGGGCTTTGGTTCTCTTCAGGATCTCTGGGTCCTCCTGTAACACAAAGCACAGTTCTGCAGCAGTGGCAACTGCAACTATCCATGTGGACCACAGAAGATGCTAATTAGAGGGGGATTATTAGAAACACTTCAGTAAATCTGTAGCACTTCTAGTAGTGCCACTGGAAGTCAATGGGATTTTCTGCTCCTGGAGAGCAGCAGGCACAGCTACAGCACAACACTCCAGCTTCCATCAGAAATCTGCTCACCACTGAACAACACAGCGTGCCTACATGGCACAGAGCAGGGCACCAACACATCCAAGATATTCAGGACTGCCTCTCGTCAAGGCATAGCAGTGGTGTAACCAGTTTCAGGGCTAGATTAGAGAGGTTTCCTCAGCAGAGCACTGTTCAGTGTGGCACAACCTGCTTGGGAGCTTCTGAAAACTCCAACTCCCACATAACATGCTTTAAGATCTCCAAGCTGCCGTGCTTTGCAGTTGGTCCCAGATGTGGTCTAATGCAAACCTGGATTTGTAGGGATTGCTCAGGAATGACCACAAAATTCTAGTGCTAGTTGTGTGCAGGAGGTCAGGTTAGATCACTATGCATGGGTAAACTCTGTGAACTGATGAAAAAGAACAGATGGAACCTGGCCACTGTAAAGTAACTGAACTAGCACAAAATTTCATAAGCCAGAGGCACACAGATTATAACTAGAGCCAAACTACACAGTGCAAGAAAGCCATACAAAAGACAAAAAGCATTGGATAAGGCTGAAACAGAATTATCCTTAATAGACAGTGCCTCCCTAGAGCTTTTGTGCTCACAGCCAAGCAAAACGGTTCTGTGCAGGAAGACAGGAACTGCAGACCTCTGGCATGGTTCTGGAGACACAAACAATATAAGAGACTTGTTCCCATAATGGAACAAAGAGGTGAAACAGACCCCCTTGAAACCAACAGTTCCTGGCCATTGTACCACCAAAGCAAGTACAAATATAACAGAATATTTCATCACACTTCTTATTTTATATACGTAAAAATAAAGTGAAATAAGACTAGCAACTTTTCATTATTATTATTATTGTTGTTGTTGTTGTTGTTGTTATTATTCTTCTTATCAGGAGACCTTCCTTTAGGAAATCATAGAAAATAATTCTCCCACATTTCATTTTATTTTTTATTTAAGGAATATATTTGCATTAAGGTCCATGGTTGGCTGTTCCTTCCTTGATTTTTTTTCCAGCCAATCTTGTTCATTTTCTTTACAACACTGATGTGGTCTACTTCTACCCCTTCATAGCTCCTCCTTTTTTCCCTGCTTCTCTGAGGTTGCTTAAAAACAAAAGACCAACAGAATGTCTAGGAAGGTAGCTTGGGCAATGATATTTCCACAAGTCATTTCAACAAAATAATTCTACCCAGGATTGACAACAGGGAAGTTGTTTCCAAAAAACCTGCATACTTCCAGCAAATACATAATCACATCAGAAAAGGCATGGAGTAGAGATCTCCTGCACTGGTAATGCAACTCTTTCCAATTTTTGCTTGCTTTCATCCTCTGCCCACAATTTCTACACATTCAGGTTTTGGTTCCCATATCGCTGTCGTTTCAATGTTTATTCTTTTACTCCATTTTATTTATTTCTTCCACCATTTTCTCATCCCTAGCTTTTTTGTTATAGCCTTCTCCAACCCCTTGTCTGCTCATTTATACTGTTCAGATGGCAACAGTAGTTCTCAAAAGAGAAAATCTTGCTTCTGAAGTTGAAATGAGAAGACTACAGAGGAAATAGATACCTTAGGAGTTTAATACTGAATAAGAGGTCTTTGAAAAAGGTGAAAAGTAACCAGAAAGGTTTGTACTTAAATGATAGAGCAATAAAGGGGCCAATTACAGAAGAAATAAAGCAAAAACTACTCCAAATCTTTGCTTGAAATAGAAGCTATTTCAATTAAAGCAAGAAAAAAAATCCAACAAACTATAAATATATTACATTCATTATTTTTTGTTGTTTAATATGTTTCTTTGCTTTCTGATTTTATCCAAAACTGCGAGCACGCTTGCCAAAGTAGCACGAGAATTCTTCTACTAATGAGACTTTTAGACAGATAGAATGTCATAACTTCTAGATAAATGGGAAACAGAAAGTACTAGATACTCAAACGCAAAATTTAACTCAGTAAAGAGTCCAGTCCCACATTCCAAGCAAGACCAGGCACAGGGACATTTTGGCATTTTATTCAACCTTAAAGAACAAGATAGAACAAAGTAAATGAGACCAGACCGCGATGGATGTTTCCATTTAGGGCAGCATAAGAAAGCTGATGCTCTGTCTGCATTGCAGCCTTTAGGTCTCGACCTCACTGTGCTCCCACCCCATAACCATCACCAGGAAAGCACTTCAGAGGAAACTGGAGGCTTGGAAAGATTTTAGACATACAGAAGATAACTAATTTTTATCCAAAAAGCAGGGATAAGATTACTATTCTGCTTCTCAAAGTGAGCTTTCTACAGGAGAGGACGCGTTCCCCACAGCCTAGCTGATGACTGTTCAACTCCACACATTTCAGTTCTGCCCAGCTTCAGGTAATCTTGACTAATTTAGGAGGGGGATAAGCTGTGTTTCCTGTGTGTAACTGAGGATAGAGAGGCTCTGCTACAGACCATCTCAACAAAAGTTTTATTTTCTGAACTGCCATCTGAAGGAATTTCTCTCTGCAGGTTGTATGCGCTCTAGCTTGTAAACTGAGAGCTTTGCCTCTGTCTTAAAACTGGGTAAGGTGTATATTTCCTTCTGCAAGGGTCACTCATCAGCCTTAATCAAGTTTGTGGTGTGGGGTAAGAGCCAGTCAGCAGCATGTGCCAAGGGGAGAAGGTGGGAAAGGAAGGGAAGCGACGGGAAGGCATGATGCATGCTGGGCTCATACCAAGAGCAGGGTAGTGAAGCACCCATGAAAAGCACAGCATAGGTGGATAAGGAGACAATAAAAAAAGAAAGAAAGAAATCAGAGATGCTTGCTCATTGGGATTTCAGTACTAATAAATAAAAACTAGGGCAGTGCACCCATTTTTATCACAAGGCTCTGCTAATGAGAACACTGCTAATGAGAACACAACATGGACAAAAGATTCTCTCAAAGCTCGTTCATTCAGCACCAAACACCTCCTAGTCAAAATCCAGAAAGACTTCCTAATGGGAATTAGTTCATTCTCATTGTAAGTCAGGGGCTTTGGAACAAAAATACCAAGTGTTTGGTCAGGAAAACTAATTTGGGCCAAATATTGTTCTAATTTACTTTCCATCATTCCTTTCCCTCCCCTTTATGTTCTCTCCCAGTGCTGATGGAGGGTACTGCTGTCACCAGCACTTCTTTCTGTTAGCACATAGCAGGAAAAGGTCTCTTGCTTGATTGCCTTTGCTGTAGTTGGGTCATGCAGGCAAACCATATCAAGACATTACAGTGATAAGTGAGTATTCAGCTGGAAAGCATTAACTTTCACCTCAAATTCCTCTGCTTCCTTACATCTATTTACAGTGCATATTTTAAGAAGTTGAATGAATTAAAACCAATTGATCCTTTCTTCTTTAGCTTTTTTTCTTAACAAGTAAGTAAAGTATACAGTCATGCATCTTATTATATGTATGCACAATATCTTTTAAATATAAGCATAAATAAAAATAGGAGGTCAGGTTTTCAGTTAGTGTAATTTACCTTATTGACTATGGAGTTCACAAATACAAGCACTACCCTGAGTATCTGGCACCCTGCTGAATCTTGAAGTTACCACATAAATCTGCGTAAGGCATGTAATATCACTCAAATCCAAGTGTGGGTTGATAACAGACAAGCCAAGGAACAAACAACCCCTGCATTGATGTGGATGTAATCATTCTCTGATTACATCTGATGCCCAAGAAATTATCCAGTTAGCAGTAACCACACTCTATGTACCAAGCTGGCTCAATTTAATGAGCATTTCACCCATTCTCAGTGACATTCTCTTTGAAATAGCAATGCAGAAATCCGAGTGCTCCTGACTTTGGCCTTCTTTTACGTGACTGAGGGAAATGGAAGAAAAAATTACAGATCTCCAGTATATCTATTGAAGTTTCTCATTATCATGAGTGAACAAAGCATTTTTCTTACCACTGTTTAATTAAGACAATTAAGCCCATTTTCATTGCTTCTTTCCCATGCTGTAGCTTCTCCAGGACAGCTACACTGTCTTTACGTTAGGATTCAGGAACATGTTTTGTGCACAATACGTAGAATCATAGAATTGTTTGAGATGGAAGGGACCTTTAGAGGTCATCTAGTCCAGCACTACTGCAATGAGCATAGACATCCATGGCTAGATCCACAATTGTAAGGCTTGCTCTTGAGTATGGGATCAGTTAACAGCCACCTACATCAAGGTCAACGTCATCAGGCTTGCCATTTTGCTGCTAGAGGCCACCATTCCCTTCAGAACAGATGAGTCTGATGGGATACTGGCACAGTGTAGGAATGTGCAGATTCCTGAAACAGCTCTGAGCACACCAGCCTGGGTGCTGAAGCAGTGTAGCTGTGGTTGATGATGACCTAGGTTTGCACAGCAAGTGTCTCCCAAACATTTTCACTTCTTGTACAGCATAAGCAAGACGTTTTTTCCTTTTTTGTCTCCACTGATATCATAATCTTACCTGTTGTATACATCTTCCTAGCAATAATAATAATTAAAAATATAATTAAAGTATTTCTATCTCAGCATCCAAGATGGGGCAGTTATGTTTTCCCATCAGAAAAGAAGATCTATTTCACAGGGCTACAAACTAACAGGTGAAATGGAAAATACAGTTCTTGTTGATGGTCCTAGATCACTAAAGAGGGGCTTTTATCTTGTTTTATCTCCCTCTCTATTTATCACTTCAGTTGATTCCTTTTATTCCCTTTACTACACTGATGATAAACAGTCTGCAGACTGGACTGCAACTTTACCTCTTGCTGCCTCAATTTCTTTTTCTGTAAAAAGGGAATAACATATTTACCTTTCAGAAATTAGACAAACTAATCCAGTTAACAAGTTATTGTGCATTTGTAATGCATTATAATCTGCTCAGATACAAAGCATTACAATAACACAAAGTTTTATAGTTATTGTTGTAAAAATAATCAAAATTCAGAGGGGAAGAGAAGATGCCAGCTGGCAGACTGAACATCCAGTCTCACTTATTGGCAGCAGTTTCACTGTAATAAAAGCAAGGCCATTGCTGATTAGGCAGGGTTGTGCTTCCAGTGTTTAACTGGTTAAGGAGCTGTTGTCAGCTTAAGAATAAAATAGTGTCTGATCAGCTTTTTTTTTTTTTTCCGCAGAGTTGGAGTTCCCAAAAGCAGAAGCCCCTAAGTACACTTACTTAGAGTACAACCAGTCTTTAGGTGCTTTGGTTAATCAGACTCACAATAGAAAAATCTCCTAAATGTAATAAAATGAAGAGGTTTTTCCCTCCCAAAAATACAGATATATTTGAGTAATTGCTGCCTGAAATTTTCTTGATTTAACTCAACATTAAAAAACACCTTTGTCTAAAGTGTTTCAACTAAGTGTATGTTAAAATATACACCTACAAGCAGACACAAATATACATAAAAATAAAACTAAATGATACATCTTCTTTGGGAATTGTGCTTTGATTTTCATTCATATTCATGTCACCTAAATTACGCAGGGGTAAGGGATAGTTTCCAAATAAAAAGGAGTTTTCTGGCTGTCTAACTGAAGTTCCAGTGCCTAATGATGTAGAAAGATGGATGTGTGGTACAGAATATACAGAAGTAACAGACTTCATGCTGACAAGCATGGTGTCCTGTTGAAAGCTAAAAAGTAACAGAAGCTCTGAGAATGTAAAACAAGTTCTGAAAGTTAGATTTTTGGAACATTTGGACCATGACTGCATCAGTAAAAGCAAAAAAAAGTTGTGAGAGGAGTCAACAAATAATCCTATCCCAGAGTAATTACTCTTTTTGGAGTAAGCAACAATTAATAACGAGAAGCAGACGGAAAGCCATTGAAAAATGAAAATTTAATCTCAATTTACTCAAAAGAGATAAGATGGTTACCACTCACAAGAATTATCATTAATTATGACTTTTAAAAGATTTATCATCTTCTTGGAGGTATTAGCAACCGATTGCTTCAAGATAGGTTTCAAAACACGTGAGAATGACAATTATATACTGCTACTAACTAAAAGAAGGTTATGATGATGAGATAAAAGATTAATTCTATTTTTTTTTTTAATTGGACACTTCCAAAGAATTAGAATGAGTGTACACTACTCCAGTGTAGTGTTGGGGATATCAACAACTGTGTAGGGAAAATAACAGGTGAGTCAGACACTTGTCTATCTAGTAAACAACCAAGCTCTTCAACACCAGTAGAGCACTGTTTTCCCACATCTGTACCTAGAACTTGGCTTGAAATTTATCTGTATATTAGACCAGCTTCATAGGATATCAAAGCAACTAATGTCCGAAGCAATCTAATTTCTGATTAGTAAGACTATAAATCAAGCTCTGAAAAATGTGACACTATCACAGTATTAGAAAAAGTGACAGCAGAATTCTGGAGGATACAGTAGAAGATTTGGTATAACTAGAGGAAACTAAATGGAACCGAAGAGGAGACTTCAGATGCTCTTAGGCTTAGTTCTGATCCTATAAAGTCACTATTGACACATCACAGTTCTGTCTGTATGACAAATCAAAGGCAGTGCAGCAGCTACAGCTGCAAATACAGTTCCCTGGGAGGCTCATCTGAAAGAGAGGGATACTAGCACAAGGTAGAGAACAAGCAAAAGAAGATGTTAATTTCTCAAAAATATGTCCTCAAGGAAAAAGAAAAGGCAGAAAAACAGTACATAAAACAAAAGTGATCTAAATGTCTCTGATTATCAAGACAGGTAAAATAGATGTCCATATATTAGTAAATAGAAGAGAATTGCTGACTGGATTTCACAAGCCAGAAGATCACGTGCCTACCAGATTTCACCTTCACAACAGTCACTGAGAAGCACATCAAGTGGCAAAACAAGCTCATTAAATTAATCAGTTTTTGATAGCATCTGACAGCCTCTATCACTGCTCACTCGAACACTAACAGAGGCATCTGAAGGTTGATCTGCAGCAAACCAGACCTTTGTTGTCATAGACACAAGGTTATTCCTGTTGCGGTAAGGGAACTGCATAAAATACTTGTTTTTACTTTCTGAAAGGCGGTTTTGGAAAGGGCCTCACTGCCCTTTCTCTGCTCCTGTAGTAGCACTGCCTTATTTATCCCAGCTCCTTGCTAGTCCCTGCAGCACTAACTGTGGGCACCCTGGACTCTGCTGTGGGCAATGCATGCAGCTAGGCCACTCCCACACGCTTAGGGTTGCTGTTCACTTTGCCTACTTGCAGCAACTCAGTCTCTTCATTTGTTAGAGTTTCCTGTTCAAAATAATGACAAGCTTTAGTATGTGCTATCAAAGTGAAGCATAAGGCGATGAAATAAAGGTACAGGAGCCAGATAGTTTGTTAAACTCCTGCTGGATGCTGCCATGGGTTCTGTTATGAGGAAAGGATATACAGATACTATCTAAACTTCATCTTGGCCCTCTAACAGGATACGAAGGTCTAGTAGTCAATGCCAAAAGAGTAAGTCAGAGCTTAACTATCACGCATGCATCATCAGACTCACCAATAACATTGCAAACAAGATGCTGTTAATGATAAGAAAAACCACAAATAACAAATGAATGTGGAAAGTAAAGAAACAAGAAAACATGGTGGATTTCATGTATGTTGGTGCTGGCATGAAAGTCAGAAGAGAGATTCACAAAGACCTACTGGCAATCTGTTAAGCATTTACTCATGCAAACAAAATCTGGTGACTGAAAGCAACACTTAACACCAAAATCTATGCACTCTTCACCTTAGCAAATTGGTATATACAAATACTCCTTAAATATGTATTTGTTGTATTTCCTCTCTGTAATGTCTCTTAAATCACCAAATCATATGATGGTTTGCGTTGATGGGGATCCTAAAGACCATCTAGTTTCAACTCCATTTTCATAGAGTTGCCACCCACCAGATCATGGTGCCCAGGACCCCATCCCACCTGGCCTTGAACACCTCCAGGGATGGAGCATCCACAGCTTCTCTGGGCAGCTGTGCCAGGACCTCACTGCCCTCTGAGTAAAGAATTTCCCCCTAATATCTAATCTAGATCTCTCCTTTTTTAGTGCAAAGCCACTCTGCCTTGTCCTATTACTATCAGATTGTGTAAAAAGTCAGTTCCCCTCCTGCTTTTAAGCTCCCCTCAGGTAGTAGAAAGCCCCAATGAGGTCTCCCCTGAGCCTTTTTTTTTTTCAGCCTCCCTCAACCTTTCTTTACAGGAAGATGCTCCAGCCCTCTGATCATCTTCATGGCCCTTCTCTGGGCTCACACCAACACCCCCATGCTTTTCTATTCTGTATGCATGGCTGCAGTATCCCAGATGGGGCATCATAAGGGTAAAGTAGAGGGGGACAATCATCTCCCTCACCCTGCTAGCCACCTGCTAGTCTTTTGATGCAGCCTAGGAGGCAATCAGGCTGCAAGCACACACTGTTGACTCTTGTCCAGCTTTTCATCCACCCCAAGTTTTTCTCTACAGTACTGCTCTGAATGAGTTCTGCTCCCAGTCTGTATACATATCTGAGATTGCCCCAATCCAAGTGTAACACCCTGCGCTTGGTCTTGTTGATCAGGTCCTCGTGGGCTCACTTAAGTCTGTCCAGGTCCCTCTGGATGGCATTCCTTCCTTCTACTGTATCTAAAACCTACCATCAACCTTGGTAGCAGCACCACTGAGCAGCCAGCAGATATGGAAAGCATCTTTCAGTCACTGTCTCTTCTGGGGCAGATAATAAATGGGATCCAGCAGTGAGAACATGCCAGCCAAGGGTGTCAATGCTGTGACAACAGCGAGCTACTATCTGAGACTGGAGGATGTATTTCAGTTATAATTCATCAGTTATGTATGTTCTCATTTTATTGTTATCCATATTTACATTAATCCTGCCTATATTTTGCAGTGCAAACTGCTGGACCCGTAAGAGTTTCTGGTTCTATATTCATTGCTATAAAAATAAGTAAATACTGGTTTTGTACTGTTGGCACCTCTTTCAGATCAATTTTCTTGGTATTGGTGACTACTGGTATTAAAGTCAGAGTCATGTGTGGGCTTTTTCCTTCCATCATTTGCAGTTTCCTTGAGTTTTGTTGTTGTTGTTTTTGTTTAATTTACTGTATGGGTTTGACCCAAGCTTTAAGTAATTGGAATAAACAAATCTGAATTAATGCATAATGTTACTTCTTCAAGTACTATTCTAAAAGATGATCCAAGAAGTAAAATGCTGCAATAACCGTTGATTATTTATACTATAATGCAGAAGAAATGTGTATGCTAAGATCAGGCCCCATGTTGCAAACGTTGCTGAAATCAAAAAAGGATAAGGATTCCACATCTCAAAGGACTACGGATGAAATATGCATGACATTTTCAGCTTGGGAGGCCCAGAAAGTTTATTTATTTTTTCTGTCTGGGAAAGAGTTATTTGTTTGTTTAATTGTACTGTGTCTTTTAGTAAGGAATGTTAAGGAATCTTCCATTGACAGGAAAAACAATACAGCCTAAACCATTTGAGTGAGCGTGCCTATTATTCACTGGATAGTATTATTCATACGACATGCATTGCATTTGCTACAAACAGGAGAAACATTTGCTGTTTTGCTCAGATGAACAAAGAACAGCTTTTCAGCCATGCTTTATCTATTTTTCCCAATATTAAATATTACATCACTGTGAAATAAATTAATTGACCAGTGCTGTGAACAAATAAATTACAAAATTCAATATGCTCCTTTGAATTTGCAGCTCATTTCAGCAAGACGCTTTTGCAGCAGCTCTAACATATGAGTTAAGTAAGCCTTTCTGACAGGTGTAAAAGCCTTTCATACCACTTGCAAGGTTATGCTAGCTAAATATGACAGAAAATGTGGACTAGTCACAATATCATATGTTCCATATCAGCAAGTATCATAACAGAAAGGCTCACTACACCAAATAAAATGTACCACGTAGTAAAACAATGGGTGTGCAGAAATAATGACACAACAAATCAGGCAGTAGCTGGGGCTCTAATTTGGTGGGTTGCTTTTCCATAGGATTAACCCAAATGAGACCTCATTATCTGGGAAAAAGGAAATAATGAACTTATCCATCAAAGGCACTGCACTATGTTTGGCTAAGGAGCAAGGAAGCAACTTTTATTTATTTGTTTCTTTGTTCACTGTTACTGTCAAAGGATTTTGATGGTTTTCACAGGTGTTGTCTTCCATTTTCATTCTGTTGCATGTACATTCTCAAAGGGACTTTACTGACCCTCTTCTCAGATGATCTGTGTTTGAGGAAGTGCCATAAATCAGGGCCAGAGCAGGAGATGCTTCTGGCTCTAACCCATACAGTGTTCCAAATCCAAGCTTGATTTTGTTTTGCCTTATTAGTAGTTCACGCCCAACCCTTGGCTCACGTGCCAATGCCTCAGTTCATTTACACCATACTTTGCATACTTGCAAGAAACATTTTAATGGGCCTGGCCAGGCAGGCTTTTGGTGTTACCAAAGCTCCCAGTGGGTGATTCTGCTGACTGCCTCCATTCAGAAGAATGGCAAATCACTCGTCCTGCTGGAAGGCAGCTCCTGCACTGTCATAAGACTGAAAGGATGATGAGCCAAACTTCATCTAAGTACTCACTTGTGCTCTGTGCTCTTGGAAAGAGTTTTATCCTGGAAAAAATGAATCTGTGTAGAACCGCAAGCTGGACTTCAATCAGGGGCTCTGTACTAGAGGCCATTACTGTATTTGGTATGCGATCCAGAAACTTCTGCAGAAGGTTCATGTGAATTACACATTGCCTCATGTTGAGAGTCAGGCAGCCAAAACATATTGTTCTGAACATCCTCGTTCACATGAACTTCAGCCACTATTTACAAGCATTCAAGGAAAAAAAAAAAAAAATGACAGTGATGCTGATCAAATACTTCATTTTTTTTACGAGGGGGACAGCTGTTTATACCAGCCTGCCTCAAGTCTGTGGAAAAGCACAGGTTACCCAGACAGTTTGGGCTGGCAGTGCGCAGAACTGAAAACCAGGTGTTTTAATTTCCTCAAACCTGAATTCATCGAAACAAAACAATTTTTTTCCCCTTCCACCTAACAGGTCTTCAGAGAAAGAAACAGCAAGTGAGGAATCAACAAACATAAAGACAACCCACTAGGACAAGTAAACTGGGGATTCATTGTTTTGCTCTATGACCGTCAACAAAGTCTACCAGCCAGCATCTATTTCTAGAACTTCCAATTCAAATTACATCTAATGAGTTTACAGTACCATTTTTAAAGGGTCTCGCCTGAGTCATAAAGACTGAAGCAACCATTAAGCCACGTTTGTTAACAGCTATGATAACTACACTGTCATTATGCACACTGTAGGACACTGCACTACACAAAGGACTAATGTTATTTCACCAGACTAGAAACGCTTTAAAGTCATCTTGTGAAACCAGTAAGACAGGCAAAACACATTTTCTGATCGTAAAAAAGCATTTTGGCTATTGCTGAAAATCATACAATAGCATCAGCTGTACACTTAAGATATTACATTATTCTACTGTTTAAATAGACTGAGTTTACCTGCCAAATTTAGCTTTGCAGTTTACATTAAGGATGGTTGTTGTGGTTACATTTTTGTTTGGGTCTGATGGTAGTTTCACCCTTTTATACCCTCAGAATTATTTTTGAGACAGCAATTTGTCTGTTGTCTCTTTTTTTTTTTTTCCCCAACTGTATTCATTAACATGTATTCTTGTTATAACTGATCACTGAGTCTAAACAATGACACGTTGTGTCGGCAGCTAAAGTGATGGAAACTGTGGAGCTATACTTGAAGCTTCATGGGTATTCAGAGCTTATCTATTTGTAATTAATTTGTCACCACACTGAAGATTTGAAATTGAAATCTACTGACCAGACTCTGATCTAAATGTGTACCTGGAGAATGCTGAGGATATTACAGGTTATTCTAATTTACAGTGGCATAGCAACAATTGCATTCTGAGGTTTTGTGTCTTCCGTTCTAAGAAATCAGGGTTTTCAATGAAGCACATACATCTGAGATACTGTTAAATAAACTAACTCAATCTCAGTCTTAAGGAGATCTTACTTCACATTTGTTAAAAGAAAATGAAAAGGAATGGTGACACATCACAGGATCTTATAGCCATGGTGTACCATGTAAGAAGTCACATACATGACCACTGATAGACAGCTCCTCTGTATCTATAAGAGGGTCTCTCCCACAGGCAGTGTTACATGCGATATGCCTTTAGTAACAAAGCAGTTTTGAGTACAAGTGGAACAGATATCGAATGGTAACAACTGCTACTTTACCACCTAGGTGCAATTTCCAAGTAAGTACATTGAATTCATAGACTCCTTGTGTATATGGCTGAGAAGGGCATGGTTTCCCTTCAAAAATTCCCCCAGGTTATCCTCAGAAAGCCTCAGGTCCAAAGGAAGGATATGTAATACACAAAATGGGATAGTTTACAGAAACAAATCAATCACAACATAGCATTCCACTTTGCATAGAATAATGTGGAATTCTTAGTTAATAATCAGTGTATATACAGCTTTAACTATGCTATTGCAGTCATTTTTCTAGGTGAAAGGGAAGAATTGGCACACTTTTTATTTTGGGCTCAGCAAAAATACAAAAAAGCAAAAACCTGGTCAAATTTGTATGTTGAAGGTAGACTCTGTACTCCAGAGAAACAACTATTGGATTGTTTGTTGAGATGCTTCAGAATAAACAGGGCATCACCACTGGGAATGAGTCCTTGTCCTTTCTTTCACAGTAAGTCACTCTATCATTATCTTTTTCTACAAGAATTATTTATAAAAGATTCTCTATGGATATTCATTTGGAGGCATATGCCTAAAGAGATAATCACTTAATATAATAAGCGTCTTAATTTAGAGTTACCACACGACAGCGTGTTCCTCTGTCTTAACTGTTGAACTGGTAACTAGTCTCAGCTTAAAGAGGGAGTTTCATCTGAAGGAGGAGAAGGGGTGCACAACACCTGATGGCAAAGCAACATTTTAATCCTCTAATCAGTCACAAACCCTATGTCGTACAGTGTTTCCAAGTCATTTCATGTCTAAACAAAAGGCTTCCCCGCATCTGACTATGACCCGCCTCTCAGGGGAATCAAAATATCTCTTTAAATGCTGCATAGTTTCACGTGGTTAGGTTCACAAGTTGCTGTGTGCTAGTGATGAAGTCATGTCTAAAAGCTGACAGCTTCCTTATTAAGCTTCAAGGCCAGTGAATTTCTTATCGGTTTGGTTTAATTCCCTCTAACCTTACACTTCTATTGCTGGTGCAGACTACAGGCCTGATTCAGGTTTTTCTGAGTCCAGTCTGTGGGCAGCCCTGGACCCAGGCACTTTCTTTCTCTTGGGCCATATAACCAAACGTTACAACTCTCCAAGGCATTCATCATTTTGCTGAGACTTGTTCCTAAGGTAAACACAAATATTGCAAGATCAACAGCGGATGGACTGGGAAATGGCCAGACAAATAGTTTCCCTCTGAAAAACACTCCGATCCATTTAAATTAGCACAAAAACAGTGCAGTGATTTCCACAGACCTTTCACCTCTGCAATATTAAGCCGCAGCAGTGCCAAGGGCACAGAGCAGCAGTCAGGACACCCTTCTTGGGGCCAGAAGAGGTTGGCCTGGACATGGGAGCAAGCCCAGCGCTTGAAACTGTGTTTTCCACCTCTCAGCCAGATGTCTGGATGGTGTGTTCCTTCCCAGTAGCTATGACAGTGTAACAATGACGATCCTTCTCCCTTCTCTCTATTTCAAAAAATCTTGGGTTTGCTCCTATTCAGAATAGGTGAAGATACCCTCAAAAAGGATTTAACAGATGGGAAACCCATTTTTTTTGTGCTGCCTTATCCAGGAGTATTAACTCACTACTGATTCCAGCAGACAGAAGATCTGAATCTCAAAGGGAACAACATCAAACTAAAACGGCACTCTGGACAGACACAGACAAGTACTAAGCTGAAGCTTACTTCTAACTTAAAATAACTCATGGATGTGTTGCTGCTGACATTGCTCATGCATACCGTCGAACAAAAGAAAAACAGAGAGGAGTTGTGCAGAGATTCTTGGGATTGCACTAAAGGATATTCTGCTTTAAGATGGATATCTGAAGCCACACCTACGTATAACAACCCATAATCTACCTATTTACACACAAGTACAGAATTTTGGGAATGGTCTGAATTCCTGGCTTTTTAGTGATAGTCAAAAAGAGTCCTTCCTTTCGTTCACACACTGTATTGACACATCCACTCTGTTAGCCAACACTACTGAGCTGCAGAGATGCTATGAACTGTCCCAAAAGGCTAAGAGATCAGCATCCCACCATCTTCAGGTTGTTTCTCTGAGTGTTCAAGTACACTTCTGTACTGCATAATTCTTCTTTCATCAATGATATATATAAAACAAGTGACTAATTTACAAGCTTACCAGTAGCTGCTTCAGTATTTCACATATGTCAAAAAGAAAACAGTTTGCTTTTTAAAAAAACAAAGCTATCTATTACATCAAGATACTTGAACCTGGGAATCAGGCATCAGACAAGCAGCTTACAGAACTCACCGAAACCAGGGAATAAAAACATATTTGTAAAACAGCATATTGATTTTTTTAAAGGCCTGTGGAATTTTCCCTGGGTGTAATTCAGCATGTCTTGTCAAAGAAACATTTTACTTGTGTGTGCAAATTGAGAGTTTATCCTTTTGGCCATTTGGGAGCCAGTGGCTTTATGCATCTCTCTCCCTTGTGTCATTCGCCTCTGTCTGCTTTTCTCATCCATTTCATACCAGCTTTTCAGTATTGTAACCGCTGAGGCTGGACTGAAGACCTCCTCTTAATTGCCTTTGCTTCTGGTATCATTGCATTTCCATTGTAGTTCTTAAAGACAGCAAACCTCAAAGCAGCCCCTGAATGATCCACCTTTGAAAGCACCTCCAGCGTTCGGCTGTCTGGCACTGCTGGTGTGCACCCTGCTTTAAAACTGAAAGAGCATTTCCAAGAAACATGCACATTGCCTTTTCTAACCTTCAATTTCACAATCCAATCCTTTTTTTTATATTTTTATTTTTTTGCTTTCTTTGTTTTGCCTCCAGGTATTTCCAGAGCACCTTGGCCCTTTTCCTTTGTGATCTCTTTGCTACATAACTTTATAGGATCAAGATTTAAATTTCACAGTGATTCACAGGCACCTAAAACCTCAGGAGCTGTGGAAAAAAAATGGACTAATGGGGCTAACTTTTCTAGCTGCCTATGCCAAAACCATAAAGACGACATAAAAATCAGAGGAATAACTTGTGAATAGGTGGTCTGGCTCCAGAAGAAGATAGTTCTTGACTCCTAACATCTGGGGGAGCAATCATTTTCCATGTATAGGAAGCCCAGATATTTATTAATATAAAGGTATTCTACAAAGGGAAAATTAGCATGGAACAAATAGCATCAAAAAATATCAACCCCAATTAAAAAAAAAAAAACAAAAAAAACCAGATCCAACAGAATGGAAAAAATCACAGGAATAATTTTCCATATTTAATAATGTTTATTCCCATGAGCATAAAGCATTAGTTCTCTCTCTATAATAACTTGACAGTCATGATATTTGAAATATAGTGATACCAAAAAGGCAAAGAGGGAAAAAAATTGCCAACAGTGAATTAAATTATACTGATAAATTGTAAGAACAGTAAATGACATTCTCCAATTAGAAGAACGAGCACGTTTTTTTCCCTTTCTTTTTTTTAACATTTCATATTAAGAATTATTTTTTATTTCCTATGCAGATTTCTTTAAAATGCTTAATTAACTCTGTAATTTCATCCAGTCACAGGAAGCAGATATCTTGACTGTCAGAAGTCACCTGTAAGCACTGAAGGGCTTAAGACTGAAAAACAGTGTGGAAGCTGGATTGGTTGTGGGATACTGCCCTAGCCTTTCACCTCTGCTGAGCTGGAAAAAAAAAAAAATCTCTCGTAGGTCATAAGTCAAATGGGCTTTGCGATATGAAGGAGTCCCTAGGGCGCAAAGGCAGAGAAATGAAAAATGAGAGAGACAGGCTCACCACAGTCCTAACCCACTTCTGTGTGCCTGTGAGATGGCTGCCAAAAAACCTTCTCACAGGTTCCTTGACAGTGAATTTTGCCTGGATGCATCCTAGGAACTTGCTTGAAAAAACCTAAGGTTTCAGTCACAGAAATCACACAAGCACACACAAAAAGCCCTTCGACAACTCTTGGCCCAACTTCTCCCTTTATCCAGCAGACTGAACTCCTGGTGTGAAAGCGCTGCCTGCACAAAGAGGCATTTGTGTCCTGCCAGGTTGGCGGAGGTGGCCCAAGCGTCGGTCTTCTGCCACCTCCCATGAGTGGTCATGCCAAAGCTACGGCCACGCTATCACTCCCCTCATAAAAGCTAACATGAAAGGAGATTGTGGTGAGGTAGTGGTCAGTCTCTTCTCCCACATAACAGTGATAGGACGAGGGGGAACGGCCTCAAGTTGAGCCAGGAGGTTCAGGTATTCAAGAACTATATACATGTGGCACTGAGGGATGTGGTCAGTGGAATGGTGGGGATGGATTTACAGTCAGATGAGGTGATCTTAGAGGTATTTTCCAACCTTGACAATTCTATAATTCTATGATCAGTCTGCATATGTGTACACATGTATCCTCGTGAGAGACAATGTATCACGAGAGAGACGAGCATCACACATGGAGTAACAGAGGGCAAGAGCTAGGCAGTGAGACTTTACAGATAGCACGATGTCCACAGCTTGCTACAGACTTAGTGTGAAATAGCCTGCCCAAATACAGCTTTTCCTCCTGCTACTAAACACCATGCTTACACCGGACATGCTGCAACAGAGTAGTAGCATATATAATGAAACTATAGTCTGACAAGAAATAGTTCCTTTTCATTAGGCTTTACCTATGGTGGGGGGCTTGACTTTGAAGACAAGCCAGCCTCCAAGCATCCTGAGCTGCTCAGCAGGCTGTCACCCCAGGCCAGCCCTCAGCCCACGCCATCTTGTCCCCAAGCCCTCTGTACTACAGCAGGCCACAGAGGGAAAAGCCGGCATTCCTGCTCCCACAGCATCACACGCTGCTTTTAGCCAGCTTCGAGACTTCGCCGCCCTTCGAAACACTGAACTCTATTCTGTGTGAACAACCTGACAAGCAGCCAGGCAGAGGGCCACTGCCCGGTCAACAGGAAGCAGGCTGGGACAAAAGGTCCGAGCTGAGGAATGCTTTTCTGTGGCCCGGGCGGAGGGACGGCCTCACAGCCTGCGCCTGGGGATGAGCCAGCACAGAAATGTACGCCGGGTAACTGCGGGCTTTGATTAGAAAGCCACAGCGCTTAATAACAAAACCTGACTGGAGAGAAAATAGGACCAAAAAGAGAAAGATTGGAGCTTATGAAAAATAGCTCGTGCCTTCGGGCTCGTTTTAAAAATGCATTTTATTGACTTTTTACTCAATTAAAAGATATTCTTATTCTCTCCATAGATACTGTCCACAGCTTCATACTGCATGCACATCAATACACAAGGCTTAGGCAAAGCAACCCAGAGCCACTGTGTGAACGAGTTCATGTTTCTCTCAGCACCTTGGAAAAAATGAGCTCTTGAACTATTCAGAAATCCCATTAAATGCACACATGGATAGAAACTAATTGCATTTCCAGAACGTCTGTGTGTGCACTGACACTAAGTACGTGTGGACCCTACCAGATCCTAAGCACTCTGAGTTGACTGCTGTGAGAAGGAGAAGGTAGCTGAACCAAAAGGCATCACCAGCACCAATACATTTTTGTTCACTGAATGAAAACAGTGGGACTTCAGACAGACATTCAGGCTCTTTAGATATCACAACAGGTGTTTTAAAACTAGCTGCTTAAGCACAAAACCAAAACACTTACCTCATTAGCAATAGTTATTTAACACATAAACCACTTGCGTGGGAAGGTATGTCTGTAGCCTGCCATCTCTGTAACTTCACTGTAAGACTCAGGGCATTCCATCAGTCTTCTTTTTTTCTTTTTTTCCTTTTTTTTTCTTTTTTTTTTCTTTTTCATATTTTGTGCTTTTAAAAAAGCTTCTGAATTTCTTTTGCACATAAGGAAAAAATATCCTTAAGAGAGCCTCAGAGCTCTAATATGACTTTCTAAAACAGGACTGTGGAACCCTTTCCAAGTAATTTTAACTGGATGACCAAAAATTTCAAATGAATTATTAAAAATAGAATGATTCTTTTTCCTCCCTGCCAGAAAATTTCCTAGTGCCTTGAAGTCTGTTGGCTCAGACAGCATCACTAATAAATAGAAAGAATCAAAATAATTCACAATTGCAAATTCCTCATTTCAATTTTTAATTTTGTCGGGAAAACTTTTCCACAACACTGTATCCTATAAAGCCCTTTGCATACAAAGCACAGCTTACTAGCTTTTCTTCCGATTCAGGATGAAACCAAAGTATCAATACAAGAACAAATACAAGAACAAATACGAGAACTATTCAGGAGCTAACTGCTTTCTTGATGACTTCTCTCTTGCATAACTTGCATTTACCCCCAATGTGCTGAACCTGAACGGTCACTGAAGAGCATGTAAGAGCTTGCTGCCTCATGCTAAGTTGCTCATATGAGGCTTTACTCGCTCTCTCCTTGCTTTATTGACTCTGCCATACAGATAGCAAGAAAAAAAAGTAGTAAGAAGAGATTTTGCAATAAAAGTAATCTAATATGATTCTGGGGACATACTTTTAAATAAGAAGGTGAATGACTGCCCAGCAACAGATTTGAAAAACAGAGCTTGGAGTTTACAATCCTACCAAAGTGAACGATGTCAGAATGGCAATCAGAGAGCAGATCTTACCAGGATACATGAATGAGAAAGTGGTGGATAAAGCAACAACAGTAATCCTTCCACCATTCAGTTTGAAGTTTCATGTCCTACTATGAAAACCACATTTCATGACCAACTAAGTCCAGAGGAGAACAGGAAAACAATTGCAAGTCTAGATAGTATGAACAAAGAAAGACTGAAATAAACAGGGGCAGTTAATGGAGAAGACAGAGGAGAAACAGGAAAACAGCCTTCTGGCAAATTCACAGTTTCTACAGTGCGTAAAAGCAAAACTTCTTCCATGTTCATTGCGAAGAGTAGCTTAAAACACAGCAAGGAAAACAGATTAGACTTCAGAAAAAAACTTGAGATATGCAGAGCATACACTGCCTGGGTGTGTTAAAGAATCTCAATCGTGGAACGTTCTGGGGATAGGATGTAAAAATAAGTCTAGGAATAAACAGATATTGTTAAGCCTGCCTTAATGTTGGGTGGATAGACTACATAAAAGTCTCTTACCAGCCCAATCTTCTACAAATAGCATTTTTACATATTTCTGTTTCCATCTCACTTGGAACTGTGGAATTTATGCTAATAATAAACTGAGTCTCCCTCCTAACAACAGGTTTATACTACCTAGATGGTATCGATAACATAAAGCCTGTGATAAATATGTTTTGTAATGATGTTATACATATTAAGCTAACTACCAGCTGAAGAAAGACTTCATATGTTATTGCAGTATTTTTTCACTTTTGAGGACATCCATTGTTTTCCTCATGTTAATCTCTATAAATTAAAAGACAGACTAAGTATGAAGTTCAAAAGTTTATATATAAAGTAGATCTACAAATCTCAATTTCATCCAAAAACTGCATAGCTATAAATTTCAGGTCACTCAGTCAATCAGTACACAGCTGGAACTTCTGCTTCGTCTGTTACAGTCTGTTTGAAATTACGTTCATCTCTCACTGTAAAAAACCTTTAGAAAACTTAAGAATGGTTTCTGATCCCTATTATCTTCTATGCGCAGTAACAAGACCCATGGAGGCCACCTGCCTCTACCTCCTGCTCACGCTTTCTGTAATTCTAACTTGGCTGGCAAAAATAATAAACCTCAAAACTTCATAGTAGTGGTAGCCAGCTCGGTTGGTCTGACTTTCTGTAGTAATCTTGTCTGGATGATAGAGAAATCTGAAAGATATTCTGCAGCATATCTGAAACACAAGAAAAAGTAATTTTTTTTATTTCTTTTTTTGTTGTTGTTTTCTGCGCATTCTGTGTTGTTTTTCCTCATTTGTTTGTATGTTACATTATAAGGCACTGGAATTAACCAGAAGATATGACCCAGATGTCAGTGCATTTGTAGTGGAAAAAGGCAATTTCAGAGTCTAGTGCTTAATAAAATTTTTGCATGATTTCCTACAGCTGTTATCCATGTGTTATTTCAGGATAGCTGAATCACTGCACTGTTAAAGGACTGAGACAAACAGGCAAAACACGCTGAAAATGCAAATCCACAACTTACTTTAATGTGGGATGTAAGTGTAACAGAGCATTTGGGACTAGCACTGATAAATAACCGCTGCATTATCATTGCCACCATATTCTGAATTTCAAAACCAAAACACTAACTAAGCATATGCATTTGCCATATTTAATTATAATATCCTGATTTAGTCACTGGAGTCTTTTCTGCCCCTTAGGTTTAATGCTGTTTACTTGTTACATGATGTGGATACTCATTGGCCTCCAGAATCTAGAGACAAAATAAAAATCTGCCATTTAAAACAAAGGCTAAACAGAAATCCTTATTTCTGACCTCAGTGTTCTATATTCTTGATGGCCAAAATAACACACAAGCTTCAAACGATAGTCCCAGAGCTTTAAAAATGAATAAATTCATTTTCTCTTGAAATGTAGAAGAGAAAAAAAATTGTTTCCTCTTCATGTTATGAACAGGGATGTGATTGCTACTTGTTGCTTACGTAGCCTTTGAATAGCCAGTGTTTGCCCTGGTCTGTCATGAAACAGTAGAATGAGTTCTGCAACTGTTAAGACTACCCTAAAAACTAGATGAAAACCACCATCCATTCTTTACGGATATTCTCAGTTGAATCAAAACCAGGCTGTGTTGTGTCCAGATAAACAGAGGAAGGAAGGAAGGGGGAAGAGAGGATGGAAAAGGAAGGAAAAGGAAGGAAAAGGGAGGGAGGGAAAGAGAAGAAAAAAGGAAGAAAGAAACATAAAGAATAAAGAAAGGGAAGGGGAGGGGAGCAGAGCAGAGAGGAGAGGAGAGAAAAGAAGAAATATACTATGTTCGGGAATGTACTACTACAGATCCTGGGTGGCCACTTGCAGGAAAAGATGCTGGGACTATAATTTCCTCTGCTATAATTCCAATGACCTCAAAGTTACAGCAAGATCAGTTTGCCCATTGCACATACTGATACACACTGTGATGTTAAAATAAAAACACTGTCTTGGGTGAGAGATTTCCAGAAACAGATGCACAAAGCTTTATAAGAGTTTTGTACGCAGTATGGTGCAACCAAGCAATCCTGTCCAGCAAAACACTGGAAAAGCTCATTAATCAAGAGCCAAAAGCCCACATTCTGGATTTTTTGTTTATCTTTGCATAATTTGTTTACATAAACTTTGCACAATATTTTTCAACCCAATGTTCCTCTGGTATTTACTTATCTTCCTAGAAAAACTTCCTGCCAAATAAATAATTAGAAAATAAATTTCCCCCTTCCTACTTGTTAATTATTGCCTCTAATAAGAGTAGGAAAGGCTATTTAAAGAGATCTGATAACAAAGCACAGCCTACTCCAATATGTTCCTCAGCAGTCCCACAATGTTGGTCCTTCACATCATTTTTGATAAAAGCATAACATTAAATCATTAGAAAATATATGGTTTATATGAAGGCAGATGGCTGAAAGGACCATTCCAGGCATGAAATACTCGGCTGTGATTTAAGAAGGCCTTACTGGAGAAGAGCTTATTTTCCAGAATTCTAGCTGAAGTGGGCTCCCATCTCTGCAAAAGCAAGCAGGGTTTACTGGCGATGAGAGTGACAGGGAGGGAGAGAGCTAGTGTGAGAGAAGGCAGTTGCACAGCCTGTACCCTAACAAGCAGTCCCATGTTCACTTCCATAGGCCTAGGAGTAGGATTCGGTTCAGCAGAGGATCCATACTACATCTCAGTGATCCCTCCAAATCCAGAGCTCAGGCCCTAACCCATGGTGAGTACTGGCAGGGCTACTCTCATGCTTCAGAACAGAGAGCAAGATCCTGGCCTCCAAATGCTCTTACACAGCCTAATATATATATATATCTATAT
>VXAB01002378.1:43358-124127 GCA_013399175.1 Odontophorus gujanensis | reverse complement strand
AAAAGAAAAGAAAAGAAAAGGTGTTCTGGGAGGGAATCAGGCTGGGTACATTCTGAATGCACCTAAGGATTGAAGACCAACACATTTCAAAAGAAAGCAGCACAAACATAGACATAGACACATGTTTACAAAAACGAGGTAAAAAACAGTGGAAGTGTTTCATAGANTTGCATGGGGTTATTGTGGCCAAAGTGCAGGACCCGGCACTTGGCCTTATTGAACCTCATCCCATTGATCTCAGCCCAGCTATTCAGCCTATCCAAATCCCTCTGAAGGGCCTCCCTACCCTCTGGCAGATCAACACATCCTCCCAGCTTGGTGTCATCTGCAAACTTACTGAGGGTACACTCAATCCCCTCATCTAGGTCATCAATAAAGATATTAAACAAGATGGGCCCCAATACCGACCCCTGGGGGACACCACTCGTAACAGGACGCCAGCTGGACTTAACTCCAGTTGGTTGTCTATGTTATTGTTGGTTGTCTATGTTATGTGTTGTCTACATAAATCAGTATATTTGTTGTTTCAGCCCTGAAATAAGATAACTGAGTTTGCTCTATTCCTCACATTGAAAAAAACTCAGTTATATCCTGCATATCATTCTGTTTTAGTCCTCAGTCTTTCTGTATCTTAAATTTTGAACTTGTTTGCTGGATACAAATTTGAGAAAGGTAATTCAATTATTTTTTGTCCATCTTCATCCACTCTTTGAATTTCAGATAGTTTTGATAATTATTAAATAATGACTAGCAGATTCCTCCCCCTCTACTCTACCTTGATGAAGCCTCACCTGGAGTATTGAGTCCAGTTCTGGGCTTCCTGGTACAAAAAAAGACCAGGATCTCCTTGAAAAAGAAGGGCTTGGAGCACCACTCTTATGAGGAAAGGCTGAGAGACCTGGGTCGGTTCAGCCTTGAAAAATGAAGACACAGAGGGGATTTGATCCACATCTATAAATACCTAAGGAGAAGGAGGCAAAGGGACAAGGCTGGATTCGTGGCAATATGGTTCACTATCATTTTAGGAGAAATGTCAGTGTTTAAAAAGGCCTATAATTGATGGTGAATTTTTATTATGTTTCAGTAGCCCAGTGATTCATTTATACAAACTAGGAGCATTTTGCAACTGAAGACATTGTTAGGCATTTTAAGCAAATTCTGAACTGGAATTTGTATTTTTTTGTAGACAATGAGAAAAAGTCTATTGAAATCTTTTCTTATACCTATACTACTTACAATCAGTCTTTTAGTTTGATTGTTTTTTTTTCATAACTATATTAAAAAATATATATATTTATACTCTAATGCATTGCATGTTCATAATATTTAATTAATATTTAAATTGCAATTATCATATCAACAGTGAAGAATATACCTGTCTGTATTGTGTTGTATTAATTATAGACTCCATATTTTGATTACAAATTCACATAAAATCAATATAACACAATCTCTTTAATCAAAACTCTTGTTGAAATTTCCTCTTTCTGTTTTACTTTTCCTGAGGCAGAACAAACACACTTTACTTCAAGTTGACATTTAATGCACACTTTTGCCTTTGTATTTTTCTGCTTGAATAAAAAAGTTACCCAGTATAACAACAAAAATTTTTCAATCTCAGACTTGCTGTGTTTCTTTGGAACTATATCAGAAGCTGTCAAGAAAGAAAATAAGAAAAAATAGCACACAATATATTGTAGAATAATTGCTGAGGAAAAAAGTATAAAATGAAATATTTTAAAGTATTTATTTTTTAATAAATATATACAGCTGAAATATCACCCTGTATCTTCTTTAAAGAACAATGTGATACAGTAAAAATTATCAAAAATTATCAGAACTTCTGTGAACTATGTAAGTTATAATGCAGCACTATAAAGATCAGGGCATTGTCATGTTGCAAAGTTAATTACAAAATTAGTTTGACATTTGTGAGAGTAGATTTAATCCTTGGTACACATCAAGCGACACTGTGTCCTAAAAATCAGGAACTGCTGATTTTGACTACCTTCTCTTGTATACTTGTCAAGAAGAGAAAATTAATTTTGAGATATACTGAAAATGATACAGTCCCACTTTACTTCTTCATTAACTTCAATATCCTCTCTAAATTTCAAACCCCAGTAGATTAGGTCTTGACTTAAACTACTATATTATAGTACATCAAGTTATCATTGGGCTTATGAGACTGATCCATCCATTTCTGAAGAGTTGCACATTCCTTTAAAAGAATTCATTCCTTCTCTTCACATCCACTCCTCTTCCTCCTTTCATTTCAGCCTCGCCTCCTTTCCTCTTCCCTTCAGAATGTATACTTTCAGATTATTAAAAGGCAGGGAAGAGACAGCAAAAGTATGACTATATCAAGATAAACCAGAGAACAGTTTACTGTAAAAGGAAGCCCTATGCTGACAGGTATTCAGCAATGTATGTCAGAGATTTTATGTACAGGATAATATACAGATAATGTCATATGCATTAATATACAGTAATTACTGAATTGCATGGATTAAAAACATTAATATTAATAAATACGTTAGGAGTATAACTGCTAATAACAAGGATTAAAGAAAGAGTCTAGTGTAGGGCCATCAAGATGTTCAAGAGGCTGGAGCAACTCCAGGATGAGGATGAGTTGGAACTGGTCATCCTGGAAAAAGGAGACCTGGGAGGTCATATCAGTGCCTATAAATGCCTGAAGGAAGGATGCATAGAAAATGGATCCATGCTCTTTTTAGTGGTGACCAGTGTGTTGACAAGAAACTATTGGCACAAATGGAAAGCTCTTGTTTTGTCTAAACATCAGGAAGCATTTGCTATACAGATGACAGAGCACTGGAATAAATTACTCAAAGATATCATGGAGACTTGCTCTTTGGAAATCTTTAGAAGTTGATAGGATATGATCCTGGGCAACCTGCCACAGGTGGTCTTGTTTGAGCAGGTGGTTTATCTACATTTACTTTCAGAGACCTCTTCCAACTTAATCTATTCTGTGATGCTGTGAAATAACATAAAACATACGTGGACCCTAAGCTACTATGTTGATTGATAAAGGCTACATTTATTTGGTTAAGAGGATGATAATTATGGAGGAAAAGAAGCATCCATTACAAAATCTTTCAAAGTTTGTGAAGAATTTTTTTTTTTTTTTTTGTAGAGTGAATATCTTATGGAAATGTTGAAGGGCAGAATGAAAATATAGAGGTACCAAGAGCCTTGAATTACACTGGAAGTCAAAATGTACTAATCACTGAGTAAGGAGAATACTTACAGTTTTTTTTTATTGAATATTTAAGAAAAAATCAACTGAAATTTTAAAAAACAAACACCTTTTCTTCAGGTTTTATTTAAATATTATTTAAATGTTTGAAATTGTTCCTGCTTCTCTTCAATAGATTTTTTTTTAACATATTCTGAATAATTTGAGGCTATTCACTGACAGATCTAGCTATTACATTCTGATAATGAATGTGTGGTGATAATTACCTCAAGAAAAGGTAAAATGGAATATAACTGTAAATACTCTTCTGTTCCTCATTTATTTGACAAAGATATCTTGCTTGAAGTTGAGTACAAGCAATGATATTAATCACCAATTGCCAAAGTGTTATTACAAAGGATATTTTATTCTCTTATTCTTTTTGTGATCTGTCAAACATCACATTTTTCTACTGGGTTTTCTGTGCAAAAAAATGATCTACAAATTATTAGCCTTTGGAATTCAGTACTTAAATTATACGCATCATCTTTTTAGAATACAGTTAACATCAGTATGATATTAATGCTTGCCTGGAAACAGATCTGGAAAATATACTTTTATGATTATTTATGCAGTTTAACACTGACAACTTAATATGAGAACCTTTTAAAAATTCTTTACTATGTTGTAGTATGGCAGAAATAATAGTAAGAAAATTAAAGACTGCATTTTATAGAAAACCCCATGCCAGTTGTAAATTCGTGATTTGTGTCATCCAAGTTGCAAGTATGTTTTCCATTTTTTTAATAACGTGTAGGTCTCAGAAAATACTAACTACTATAATGAATTGAAATTAGTCTGTCATGTTTCTTTATCAGATAAACCAGTGAAAATGTGTTTTTGATATTTATAAAGTTATAATTTAATACTGAATGAGTTGTTGTGGCCTTGATTAGTCTTTCCTTATAATATTGTATTGTGTTTTCACCTGTAGTCTTTTTCGTACATTCTCTATTTGCCTTTAAACCTCAATTACATCTTCAAAATTAGCTATCCATACCAGCAACTATGACATTAAGCCTTGTACCTACAATACCCCATATAACATCATTTATTTGTTTCTTCTACTATAAAGTTGTTATCATCAAGTACACTTGTCAAACATCTGTGATTAAACTTCTAAATGTATTTTTGAAATAAACTTATTAAAATTGAATTTGACATCTATCTATTTTAATCAATTCTTTTCCCACTCTGAATGTGTATACTTTCACTTCAGTTCATGCCAGATAATATGCAATGGCAAATCTATCTGTTAATCTGTGGACAGTCAAGACAATGAAGATAGACAAAGAAATAAATGCATATTCATTTTCTAATTCATACAGTTAAGGATCCTGGGGTGCATTAAAAGGACTGTGGCCAGCAGGTCAATGAAGGAGATCCTCCCCCTCTACTCTGCCCTGGTGATGCCTCCCAGGAGTATTGTGTCCAGTTCTGGGCTCCCTGGTACAAAAAAGACAGGGATCTCCTAGAAGGAGTCCAACGAAGGGCTACAAAGGGTGTGGAACACCTCCCTTATGAGGAAAGGCTGAGAGACCTGGATCTGATCAGCCTTGAAAAGAGAAGACTCAGAAGGGATCTGATCAGTGTCTATAAATACCTGAGGAGAGGGAGGCAAAGGAATGAGGCTGGACTTTTCTCTGCAGTGTGTGGCAATAGGACAAGGGGAAATGGTCACAAACTGAAGCATAGGAAGTTCCACACAAATGTGCATGGGAACTTCTTCACAGTAAGGATGACCAAGCACTGAAACAGGCTACACAGAGAGGTTGTGGAGTCTCCTTCTCTGGAGATGTTCAAAACCAGCCTGGACTCCTACCTGTGCAACCTGGTCTGGGGAGCCTGGTTTGTCAGGGGAGTTGGACTTGATGACTTCTAAATGTCACACCTACAACTCTGTGATTCTGTGAAAGACAGAATGGGAGAAAATTACTGACTTGTCATAAAAAAAGTACATAAGGTATACATGAAATTGATCATGCTATCATTCATTCATATAGGCAAGAACACAATTTTTTTTTTCCTGAAGTTTCTGCTCTCACAAACCATCTTTTTTCTTGTGTTCTCTGTATTGATTTCCTGTAGGACTGTCATCGTAACTGATTAATCTGTGTAGATATATGGAACATGAATGTCCTCTTTCTTAGGATAAATCACATACATCCACTCTTGTTCCCTATCCAAAGCGTTTGGGGGAGTGGGGGGGAGGGAGGGATGAGGGGAAGAGCTGAAAAATATCTATGAAAGGACAACCCAGCATATAAGAGTAAAATTGCATTTTCAAACAGAAGATTAGGAGGTCTGAGTGTAAAAAGATGTAAACAAATTGTACTGTGACATATTTGAGAACCATAGTACACCGTTTCCTTTTGAACTTAATGAGTGTGCTTTTTTAAAGAATTTATTCTCAAGTTAGTGCGTTTCAAAGCACCATATTTTGAGTTTTTATTACCTCTCGTTACTCTATCTATTAAAGACAATCATGAAATTTACACTGGTGTCAATTAACTAGAATGAGATTCAGAGAATGTATAACTGCAGAATAATCTATCTCATTTAGTATTTATTTTTATTTTTATTTTTTAATTTATTCTGGGATTGGAATTGAGGTGAAATTCAAACAAAGTGTTACTATGCCTACTCAGACACCAGTGCTTAATCTCCTTATCTGTCTTGTTTCATAAGGTGCAAAGTGCAGTATAACTTTAAGGAAAAGATGTGTGGGTGAGTTTTTGAGTAGATCAGTGCAAGTCTGGAGAAAGTCAAAGGAGAATTAATAGAATTAATTAAATATTAAATTATCCTTTTTTTTTTTTTTTCCACTAATAAACTTGCTTACAGAAAGGCATTAGATGGTAACAAATGTTTGTGAATGTCTTTTATGTCATTTGTTTGAGGTCCCCAGACAGTAAAATCTTTGAAAGAAGATGAATTCTAAATAACTGTCTGACTCTATGTGTCAGCATCTCTCTGAATGTAACAATGTTCTACATCTATCTGAGTTGAGGGGTCAGCCTTTTCTTCTGCATGGATAGAAATAAGACTAGAGGGAATGGTCTCAAGTTGAGCCAGGGGTGGTTAAAGTTAGGTATTAGAAAAAAGTTTCTTCTGGGAAAGTGTGATAAAGTTTTGGCCCAGGGAGGTGGTTGAGCCAGTCTCTGGAGATGTTCAAGAAATGTGTAGATGTAGTACTAAGGCACATGGTTTATTGAGGTAACGGTGGTGGTAGGTCTAAGGTTGGGTTTAGATGATCTTGGTGGTCTTTTCCAACCTCGATGCTTATTTTATGCCATGCTTCCATCAGGCAAATCTCATATTTTTGGTAAGAGGCTCACTAACGTACGAAAGATCCTTTTAACGAATAATCTGTCCATACACTTTACTTTATAAAGCACATTCTTTCGGACTAATAAAAAATAAATAAATACTAAAAAATATACAATAGGGTATTAAGTATTTTCTGTACACATGTTCATAAATACATATACTCACAACTATACAAAAAAAATAAAACTCTACTAAATATCAGTTCAGTAATCTTTACAAATCACATTAAAAGAAAAAATTAGAAGATTTTCTAACGCTCTTGGTGCTTATTTCTGATTTAACAGTTATTTGAACTAAGCTAAGAGTACTACAGATTTGTTTATAAATCTTCGAATTTATCTACATTAGAATAACAAACATTGCTTAATTAGCAGTGTGCACTTGCAGCCCATAAGCCATCTATACTCTGGGCTGCATTAAGAAAGGTGTGGCCAGCAGGAAGAGGGAGGTGATTCTCACTCTCTATACAGCTCTTGTGAGGTCCCATGTGCAGTACTGTAGTCAGGCCTGGGGTTCCCAGCCCAAGAAAGACACAGAGAAGAAAGGTCCAGAGGAAGGCCACTAAGATGATCAGAAGGCTGAAGCACCTCCCCTATGAAGAAAGATTGAAGGAACTGGGCTTGTTTAGTTTGGAGAAAAGAAGGCTCTGGGGAGACTTCATTGTGGCCTTCCAGTACAGTGTATAAACAGGAGGGAATGATGGTTTACAGGGGTTGAAAGTGATAGGACAAGGGGAAATGGTTTTAAACTGGGACAGAGGAGATTAGATTAGATTAGATTAGATTAGATTAGATTAGATTAGATTAGATTAGATTAGATTAGAAGTTAGGAGGAAGTTTTTCACTCAGAGGGTGGTGACATGCTGGAACAGGTTGCCCTGTGGAGGCATTCAAAGCAAGGCTGGATGGGGCTCTGGGCAGCCTGGTCTAGTAGCTGGTGAATCTGCCCACAGCAGGGAGGTTACAACTAGATTAACTTTAAGGTCCTTTTAAACCCATGGCATTCTGTGACCCTATTCTATGATTCTTTTAAGAAAATAAGTAAAAGCTTTAAAAACCTTCATGTTTATTGCCTTATGTATCATGTCATGTTGTGTTACATCAGTCTGAACACATTCATTTTTAAATATGTGATGTGACATATTGTAACATGACTCATGGGGCTTAGGATTTTAGAGACTGTAATTTTGAAAGTCAGAGTAAGAAATAACACCCAGGCATTTTTAATGTCATTTAGAAATATTTATAAGTAATGCAGTAATTTCAATGAAGAAAAGTAGTCTTTTAAATAAGAATAATATATATTACTAACAGAGAGTGAATTTTTTTAACTTTTGCATTTAAATAACATGGTAATTTTTGATTATTTCTTTTAAATCTCAGCTACAAGGTAAATGATACATTATGCCACTTATCACACATTGTGAATGGCAATTACTTTAGCAGAACTGCCTGATATAACATGAGGAATATATAATCTGTTGTCCTCAAATTGCATATATATAAATATTACATTTATACTTCTACTATTTATTCTAGTAGCTGAATATACAAATACTTGTGAGATAAGGTGATTCACTAGAGATTATTTGAATGCAGAACAATTGATAATATAAACATATTATGCCTGAATATTGCACTAGATGTTGATTTATTAAAAATATGTATCAACAGCTATTAATAAAGCAGATTCACATAAAAATAATAATATATATATAACTATCAGATACTCTGAGTTATGCATACACAAGAACTAAATGTTTTATCAAATCTATGCAGACCCCATTTTCATCCAACAACAAATTATTTTTCTCAAATAACATTTTCAATTTAGTGTTTGCCACTCACTTTATTCTGTGGCCTGCTAAGAAGTGCTTTCATTGTATGCCAAAAGAAAAAAAAGAGTTATAAAATTAAAAACTTTAATGTCTCTTTGTTAATAAAGGTTCTATGTTTATATTTTTTTTTTTTTTTTTTGTGATATGAATTATTTTAATAAAGAAATACACTATTTACTATACTAGTAAGAGTGCATTTAGAATAAGACTCAGCATAATTTAGGACCCAAGAAATCAAAATGTGCTCACTAAATGTACATATATGCAACACAATATTTGTTAGCAGAACATAAGATAACTTGACATTAGTTTAATTCCATTGACTGTGGAAGATGAGTTAGTGTTACTAAAAATAAAATCTGCCTACATTTTATGACACACAAAAGAATGAAAAAACACTCACATAGATCTTCACAGGAAAATTGTTTACAACAAAAATAATCTTTATTCAGCTGCTGTAAAATCATTCCATGGTAGGCTGCTGAATTAGAAAAACAAATCAATTTTAATTTATAAAGTCAATGCAGTCAATGCAATGATAAAGTTTCAAACATCAGTCCTCTAAAAACTTCATACTTAGGAACATATGATCTGTAGGATCATATAAAAATAAGTAAAAAATTGATATGCTTCCAGAGTTACCAGAAAAACTTTTTCATTTCTGAATCTAACATTGAAATTTGCCACAGAAATGGGAAATGGTAAAATAAACAATAAAATGTAAAGCAAAAAATAAAAATTATGAATCATTTTTCTGTCCTCTCAGATTGTACAGTCCTTGTTGCTAATCATATGGTTCTGAGTCATATTAGAAGATAGTGGATAAATACTTCTTTTTATCAGTGTTCCTTAAATTAGAAACTGGTGCTCACAAATTCAAGCACCAAGTAGCACTATTAGGTGTAAAAATTAAAAACATGTTTAACACATTACAGCAAAATACATTTCAAGAATCTAAAGATAGATGACTGAACATATTGTGGAGCAGGCAGTGTATAGATTGAAAAAATTTATCTTGAAGGGTGTCCGATTTCTTGCTGCTGCTTTTACTGTATGCTTTTCAGTTTAAGTGAATTAGAAATGTAGTTAAAATAAAATTCAGGCTCTGTTCAATCTCTAAGTGGAACATGTGTCTTCTTGTTTCAATCAATGAGAAAAAGCAATTAGCACTTCACAGGGAAAGTCCTAAAATACCCCTAACATTTCAGCCATTTTATTTTTTAAAATCAATTTCACTCTATGTGTGGATTGTGTGGAGAGTTTATTTCTTTGTTTCTTGTAGAATGCAATAAAACTTCTCTTGGAATGTATTGCATGTATTTAGATATCACAGTATCATCTTTGCATATCAAGTTTCAGCTAAAAACCTACTGAGAAACCTCTGAGACAACCTTTCTTATCATAATGTATTTCATATTTGAATTTTGACAGAAGACCATAATTATTCTACTATTTTGGGAAACTGTTGAGAAGTCAGCAAAAAGAAAATACCTACAATTCCTTTATGATGCTGAAGATTCAAATAACAATTTAGTTTACAAACAGTATCTAATCAGTAATTACATAGGATATTTAGTGTTATTTTTCCTGCTAGAAGTAATCATAAAGCTAAATTGTGTTCATTTATGTTTACTCCAGCCTATGCTTCTGAGAGATGTGTGTTACTTAAGATACTTCTATTCTTAAGAGTTTTTTGTCCTTAAGGGATTAATTTTTGTGCTAACTTATGCTGAAGTACTCTTGAAATCTGTAGACCAGTTTGGACACCTGTTAAAATAAATAAATAAATAAATAAATAAGGATGAATAAGCTAGACCAGTTCGTCTCATTCCAAGGCAAAAAGGAACTGAACATTGTCCAAATATAGACAGCAGTAGATACAGATTTTGGCACGTGAAATATCAGAAATGCCAGAACACTAAAAAGTACTCCACAATGATGTAAAATACTAGACCAATGTGAATGAATGCTGTAATGAAATAAAATGGGAAAACCTCACAATTTCCTTTTCTTAGTCAACTAGCACCCTAATCAAGGACAGCTTCAGAAACCACCTGTGAGATTTTCTTCAAACACTACAGATGCTGAGATGTACTTATTACTCTCTTAAAAGGGTCTACTGCTCCTGCTTGAGCTGTTGGGCCATTTTGTTAAAAGACATTCACAGAACATTAAAAATATCAGAAACGTTTATATATCTTGGATAGATATTTGTATTTTCACTCTGACACTATTCAGCATACTGTTCTGAATGATATTACAATCATTTATTCACCCTGTACTGGACCTTCATGTCTTCACTCAATCCATATACAGTGTATTCTATGGTCAATATTTTTGAATGATTACAGTGTTCTAATTTATACAGAAATTATTTCTATATATTCTCAGAAGAAGCTGACCTATTAACATTCCCTTACTAGCTCTTCTTATCCTTAACTGAATCCAGATGATGCTTAGTTTTCTTCTATTTAGCTCTAAAAAAAAAAAAAAAAAAAAAAAAAAAAAAAAAAAAAAAAAAAAAAAAAAAAAAAAAAAAAAAAAAAAAACATAGTCCATATTTTATAAGAAGTCTGTTGTCTTGTGCTTATTTTATGTCACTGATTGACTGGTTAAAACATGAAAAATATAAAAATCTTTAGCTTCACCATCAGTTAGGAAAACTTTTCTTCTTAGATATTATGGAAAGATATAAGTGTATTTGAGTTTACACGAGTTAAAAACAATAAAAGCATTGTGTTTTCTCTACAGTGTTCAAGCAAAAGGCATTCGTTAATGGATGCTTTGACAAAGAGGTAGCAAAACATTCGTATTTTATATTTACTCTATTTCATAACACATTTCTTTCAAATTCTGAGCAGACAGAATAATTTCTCTAACTTTTTCAAAAATGTAAAGGAATGTTGCTTATAAGTATGAAAAGTATTTTCCATGTATTTGGCAACAAATTTTCCAGAATCTGTATGATTTTTTCTAGTAATTTACCTAAACATAGATTAATTCTTCTGCCTTTGAATGTTGGATCAGACTCCCAAGCATTAATAAATTCATTATTTTCTAATTCTGAAAACTGATCATTCAGTATTCTAGATGTCATTACATGTAGGTAAGAATTATGAGATGCGCATGGAAAAAAATAATTTGAATTTCATTTATAAAACAATGGATTCTAATTTTTTATTAACACTCAGGAGAGAAATACGCTTTTGAGTTTTATTTAAGAAAAATGTAAGTAGTGGTAAAAAAAAACAACAGAGATATAATATTAGAATATATATAGAGAGTAGAAGTGAGAATATCTTTACGCCACTGTGTGAAACTTTCATTTATCTTCATTTGAAAAGAATGAATAATTCTGCCCTCTATTGAAAATTAGAAATTATACTTGGAAGACAGTTTAAAGAAAGGCAATTAAGATTTTAAGAACTGTGGAACTTCTTCTATGATAAGATTTGTGGGATAAGAAGAATTAAGTGGAATTTAGTCTTGAAGAGAAGTCTTCTGAACAGAAGTGTCGTGAAGAAAGTTGCTTGTGTACTTTGTCTTCTAAGGAAAGAATAAAAAGAAGTTTGTTAGGCCATGCCCTTCCCCCATACTTCCTCCTTCCCCCATAAAAAATTGTAAATCTTAATAATAAAAAAAAACCTTGGGAAAAGAAATAACAATACACAATAAAGACTCTTCATACTGTAATTGGTAATAGACTTTCAAAATTTCTAATTATGAGATATTATACTTATATAGAATTTGCAGTTTCTAAGATGCAGATAGTGTAAGTCATGGAAAATAAATCAACTTGGGGTTCATACATAATGAAAAAAAAAAACAACATGCAATTAATTGGAGGCTAAGAAAATATTAGGAAGAAAATTTATATATACATGTTCTGTTTCTGCCATCTCTTAACTATCTTTTGTGGTCAGTTTAGGAGTTAATCTGATGTAGTGCGGACACCTTGTTCTGAAAATAATACATTTTAATAATGAAAGGATAAATTCCCATCATGAACTAGAGAAAATGACACTATTTGTAGAACAGTTTTCTACTGCTTGTTTCAAGCAATGCAATAACATGACTTTCTGGGACAGTCTTTGAATCTATTTTGAAAAATAAGAGACCAAAAAAACCTAAAGTGATTTTTTCTTTAGAGAGAAGAGTTTTTTGGTAAATAAGCATAAGTAACACATGTGTCAGCCAGAAGTAAAATTAAATCAGTTAGGAGAATTACCTTGAAAAGAGATCCATTGTCATATGGGATTTGTAGTGCTCTGAGGATTCCTTAGTTAATAAGTAGTTCATGTCCTAGGGAAGACAGAGCTCAAGAGGAAGTCCCTAGCCTGTCAAGATGGTCACACACCAAATCTAAAGCTACTAGCATAAAAGAATATCTATGTAAGAGTGTATGGGTAATATATTTCGGTAGCCTTTTTCTTTCCCTTGACACAAAATAAGTGTATTAAATTCAGTTTCAATCCCATTTGAGAGCAAGGCTTAAGCTCACAGCTGTAGCAAGATATCCTAGCTGTCATGCAACAGCCAACTTTGACAGTAAAATGGTACATGTTTTATAACATTTTAAAACTTGTTTTACTGAAACACAACAAGCATTTAATTTGCTACTGTTTGAGGTTCTGCAGAGTAAATATAGGGCATTAATCAACCAGAAATTAACTGACTGAGTTTAATTACACTGAAACAAGATGCCACTGCTTCAAGGTTTTACCCTGGCATAAATTTATATTATAAATGTCTTGAAAATAAAGTTTTAGTAAAGGTGTAGACACAGCCCTTACATGACAGTTCAGCTGTTATGCAACACCTTTTTATTTTAATTTTAATTATTTATTTATTTTAATGTCCTTTTATGGTTCTATTAAGAAACAAAGAGGAAAATAATTATTCTTGATTGACTGTGCAATAGTGAAGTATAAGTTGTGTTGAGTAGTGTTCTGAGCAGACACAGTGAGTCTTCCCAAATATGCCTTTTGGCTAGTTTTATGCTTACTTTGCAACATTTCACAAAAAATTCTCAAACTGACAAATTTTGCTTCTCAGATGCAGTTCTTCTCACTGAACAGAAACTCTGTATATGGCATTGTTTAGGACACTAACCTCAAGAGAGTTTGTCATGACATACTCATTGCACAATCTTAAGTACAATAGAAGCAAAGAGAATATAAGATATTATAAGGTTTATGACTGCAAAAATACTTATGCTAGCGCAATCATTTCTCCCTGTCCAATTTCTTGAAAAAAGTGTGAACAAAAATCTGTTTTATTTTCAGATGTTGTTTGCAGCAACTGAATATGTTCTATCTTAAAAGTTATATATTCTGTAAGAATTAAACAGATATGCCTTTGTAAAGGAAAACATATTTTTTCATATATAGAACCAGTTAAACATGTCTGACATAGCCAACAAATTTGTATGCATGGAACAAATACAAATTACACTCATTCTCAGTGGATTCGTACAGGGAGTATAGCAAGCCTCACACAATTCAAATTAAAAAAAAAGGAAAAAAAGATAGTAGAGCTTTAGCATATAAAAGTGGTTCACTGAGTTAGCTGACTGTTCAGTGCTTGAAAAATTGAGTCTGCGTACCACTGGTGGAAGTTAGTAATATTTAACTGACACTGACAAGACAAAGTCAGACTGTATGAAGGAAGAATTATTATTATGAATGCACTGTTTTCTACCTATGGTGCCTTTTATATTAATCACTGATTTTCAGTATGCTATTGTAAAGTGTTCATGTCTCATTAACAAATTAGGACATAATCATGAAGTATTCTTTTTTGACAGAATAACTAGTTTAGAAGATGACAATGAAACAATTGCATTGATTTTTAAAAAGCTCTTATAGACAACTTTCTCAAAATCAAAACAGAGAGAAGACTGATACCTTGAAGACTCCTAAAGAACTGATTGAAAATCATGCTGAATGAAATGATGTATGTATTTTGATTGGCCAATATGTACATTTACTGATCTGGATGTAGTTCTGTTCTGTACTTTCACTACTGTTAACTGGTAGAATTTAAAGAATATTCAAAAAATTGCTGATATCAATACATTTAATGAAATCTAGTTAAAGGGTTTGCAAATACATTACTGAATTGGATCTTGAAATTCACAAAATAAAGGTGACATCACTTGACAGTAGTACAGTGCTAATTATGTGTAAATGGTTAAGCAACAGAATCACAGAATCACAGAATTATTGGGTTTGGAAGGGACCTCTATAGTTCATCGAGTCCAACCCCCACGCCAAACCAGGCTCCCTAGACCAGGTTGCACAGGTAGGCATCCAGGCGGTCCTTGAATGTCCCCAGAAAAGGAGACTCCACAACCTCTCTGGGTAGCCTGTTCCAGTGTTTGGTCATCCTTACCGTGAAGAAGTTCCCATGCACATTTGTGTGAAACTTCCTATCACAGAATCACAGAATCACTCAGGTTGGAAAAGACCTTAAGGATCATCAAGTCAGTCAGTTTGTGGCCATTTCCCCTCATCCTATTGCCACACACTGTTGAGAAGAGTCCAGCCTCATCCCTTTGTCTCCCTCACCCCGGATATTTATACATACGGATTAGATTCCCTCTGAGTCTTCTTTTCTCAAGGCTGAACAGATCCAGGTCTCTCAGCTTTTCCTCATAAGGGAGGTGTTCCATGCCCTTTATCATCTTTGTAGCCCTCCACTGGACTCTTTCCAGGAGAGCCTGGTCTTTTTTGCACTGGGAAGCCTAGAACTGGCCACAATACTGCAAGTGAGACCGGAACAGGGAAGTAGTAGAGCAGCACTACAGCCCGAAGCATTTAGAGATCAACAGTGGTCCATATATTAACAGGTGGAAGGTGATTCTTACGAAAAATGAAAACCACATTTAGGAAACCAGTGCTTTAAATGCAGATTATATTTTTTCTGTCCTAAGTTTCAGTTTTGAAGGAAAGTTATATTTCAAATAGAAGAAGACAACAAATAATAACAGTAACAACAATAAGAATAATTGAAATTATATCTTAGTAGGAAAAATCAAAGATACTGTGTTGGTTTTACTTAACAGACTACAGAAACTGCAATGGAAAGGACTATAACTGGTGATCCTTATTTTGCTGGAGAAGGATTTATGGTAAAAATTGAGAAAAAATTCACAATAAAGGCAGTATATAGTATGAAAAGAGTAGCAAATCATAGATTTTTAAAGAATTGAATAGATATTTATCTCTGATTATATTTATAGTCATGTACCACCATACTTTGATAAAAGAGGATCGAGTAACCTTTCATAATATATTTCAGTATCAGTGTGTGATTTTATGATCAACACTAATAAATAGTAAAAAAAATAAAAGTCTCAAATCTCCTGAGTTGCTGAATATGTTAAATATGCTAAATTCAGTAGGAAACATACCATAATTTTATTGTGATAATATATAAATTTAGAACTAGATTATGAACTTTATTTTCATGGTATACCTGCATATCAAGAAAAGAAAAAAATATAAAGAGAATATACAGTTGTAAATTTTCATGAACTAATACTAATAATTAGTGTAATCAATGTGATACTATTCTAAGGATATTCTCCAAGATGTTCTCTGAAATCACATTTTTGGTGCTCATAGAGGAGAGGGTAAACATTTATTTTGTTCATAGAGATTTGGAAAATTTTATAATGTGTTTAGCCACACAAGTTCAATAGCATTTTCTCAGCAGGGTTGTTCATATTTTTGTTACACTACATCTAAACACAAATTTCTTTGTCTCACATTTTACATATCTTTACAAGATGAATTGGAAATAATATATTTCAGATAGGAGAGAATTCAGGGAAATACTACCATATCTTTTCCTTCATAGTATTTTCTTCCCAAAATAGCTATTACTGAACTATTTTAGAAAGAGTGCATTGAGCCTGTTGAACTCTGATCCAGTCTGACCCAGAATGGCTTGATGCTAGATTTCCAGAGGTCTTTAAGCCAAATGCTGAGAAACTCCCAAGAAATTCAGACCGTTACTATATATCAGGTCTGATAGCTACCACTTTGTTCCCTGATTTTTCTGAGAAAGCAGAGTAAAAACCATTTTAAGCAAGGCCATGGTAAGATTCATGCAGATTAGCCCTTTAGCGGAAACAGGATAATCTATCTACCTTGTGAAAAAATCACAAATATTTTCAGTTCATAGAATATAGAATGACTTGGGTTGGAACAGATCATTTGCCCTTGTCCTGTTGCTATCAGACCATTGTTTCAAGGTATATTTGGATCCAAGTGGCATGATGTCCCAGGAGCAGAGGCAAGCAAGCTCACATTCAAGGCAGCACAGAAGGTTCCAAGATTTATTCAGCACACACACACAGAGGCATACACCTACATAAACCTAGTAAGTGGCAAGCAGAAATTCCCTTAGCAAACACAATATTACTTACCGACCCTTGAGAGAGAGACAAAATGTCAAGTAAGGAGAGGGAAAATGCTATCAGTGGATTTGATATGTAGTTTCAGCAGGGCATCCCCTGCTTCAAAGTGCATTTTTCCTCTCTGAACTCGCTACAGCCTCCCTCCTGCTTTTATTCTCTCCAGGGTCTGCAGGGTTTTTTCCACTTGTGTGGAAAATGTGTGATACAGTGCTCAAGTGCAACATCTGCTTGCAAACCAGTTTACGTTAGTGGCCCTCCTTTTGACCTGATCCAATAGCTCCTCATCCTTCCTGAACCAGGGAGCCCAGACCTGGGCACACTACTTCAGGTGGAGCCTCACAATGGCGAAGTAGAGCGGAATAATCATCTCCTTTGCCCTAATGGTCATCATTAGCCAGGCTGAAGCCAATGGGATGAGGTTCAACAAAACAAAGTGCCTGCACTTTGGCCACAATGCCAGGCAGTGCTACAGGCTTGAGGAAGAGTGGATGGAAGACTGTGTAGAAGAAATGGACCTGGGGGAATTGGTTGATGCTCGGCTACACATGAGCCGGCAGTGTGTCCAGGCAGCCAAGAAGGCCAATGGCATCCTGGCTTGTGTCAGAAATAGTGTTGCCAGCAGGAACAGGGAAGTAATTGTCCCTTTGCACTCGGCACTGGTGAGGTCACAACTTGAGTACTATGTTCAGTTTTGGGCCCCTCACTGCAAGAAAGACATTGAGGTCCTGAAGCATGTCCAGAGAAGGGCAACAAAGCTGGTGAGGAGTCTGGAGCACAGGTCTTATGAGAAACAGCTGAGAGACCTAGGATTGTTCAGTCCGGAGAAGAGCAGGCTCAGGGGATACCTTATTGCTCTCTATCTCTACCTGAAGGGAGGTTGTAGTGAGCTGGGGGTTTGCCTCTTCTCTTGTATAACCAGTGATAGAACTAGAGAGAATGGCTTCAAGTTATGCTAGGAGCGATTCCGACTGGATGTTAGAAAAGATGATCTGAGTGGTCAGACACTGGAATGGGCTGCCCAGGGAGGTGATGGAGGTGTTCAAGGACATTGTGCTGAGGGACATTGTTTACTGAGAGCTATTGGTGGTAGGTGGACAGTTGGACTGGATGATCTTGTAGGTCTTTTCCAACCTTCATGATTCTATGATTCTATGATCCCTATTTTTATGCAGCCAAGGATACAGTTGTTCTTCTGGGCTTCAAATGCACACTGCTAGCTCATGTCAGGTATTCTGTGTCAAGCGTGTCACAGTTACTGGGAATTAAGTCATATCCTCATCATTTTTGAGCCCTGTGATTATGGTTTTTTTTGTTTGTTTTGTTTTTTGTTTTATGTTGCATTTTGTTCTTGACTAATTAATTAAACTTCAGTTCCAAATATAAATCTAAATAAATCCAAATTAGCATATTCACAAATCTCTTACACAAGAGTAGACAGTATTTGAAGAAACTATACAAACTACAAATACTGAAAAGCTATCTTATACGACTTGAATGAATAATTAAATTTCAGATATTTATTTCATAGTGAAAGTAATTGAGTTACATCATATTAAATTTTATCTATTCTTTAAAAATGAATACACAAATTCTTTTTTATTTTTAATTCTAAAATACCTTTATAGTTGACAGAACTGTGAAAGGCAAATCCCATTTAATACTGAGTTACAATAATTCCTGAAGAGGTGAAAAATTATTTGTATGAATGCTGACACAACAGAGCTTCACTGAGTAAAATGCAGTTTAACTGATACTCAGCCAAAAAATAAAATCACTTTTCTTAAAAAGAAGATTAAAGTTATATATAAGAATGCACATACAACTTTTCTATTAACTGCAGTTGACACTTTTATTCTTCTTAAAACATTTACTACGTAGACTCTAATACTGCCACAAAAATTAATCAGCATTTATGGCTGTTTTCTTTTTTTTTCCAAATAATTATTCTTTATTATTATTAACTATTTGTAGTTATTTTATTTACAGAGACAATTGAGTTATATAAATGTAAAATTATTTTTACTAGACTCATACATCCAATTAAACATGTAATTGTTTATGCGATTATTTTATTCATAATTTATTGATCACAATGTTTTAAAATACATGATTCACTTACAGCAACCATTAAATGCTGGATGATCAAGCAATCAGAAATATGTTACTAATATTAGCAGAATTTGGACTGACCTCAAACTGGCTTCCCTGGATTGCCTGTAATTTGTGTGTGTTTGCTAGAACACATAAACACATTTCTCTCCAACATAGAAAATCCATCCATCCTAGTTGTCAAGCATGCTAAATACATATCAGTAAACGAGTCATATAATAACATAGGTACGTTTTCCTTTTCTCCTGGGTACAGAACAATAGTATTTTGGATCTGCAAACAGCTTTTCCCCTGACTGATGTCACTACTATTTAGCCCTCTGAGGTGAACATTTATTGATTTTACTTTTGCTTTGATTGGATCTTACCTACTCCAGTGCTTCAGTAAATTGAAACCTTCTGCAGTTTCATGGAAGAAGTCTGTGAGCAAGGCTGTGAGAAAATGTACACTGACCTCAATTTGTTTCAGACTATACTGGTAAAAAATGTTGCCAACAGGTTGCAGAAATGACCTCAGCTAAAAAGATATAAAAAATCAAACCTAATCTTTCCAACCTGCTTTTAACAGGAACGGATTTAATTATTCTCAAAATAAAAATTATAATATTATTTTCCTATATTCTGTAAGAATGAAACTTGGTCTCTATTTCTCTGACATGCATTTCCTTGTGATACATCAGTAGGAGGAAATACATCAGTCTTCTTAATTTATGCTTGAGCAGCCTCAAATTGAGAAAACATACATTTAATTATTGCTCCAGGACTGATTATGAAGCTAAAGCATAATGAAATATGGAATACCTTTTGAAAATAGTGTTTGGATGAAAAAAGAGAATAAAATATTTAAAAATAGAAAGAAAAAGAAATCTACAATTTTAACTATGAATATTCATATTATTTTGCTATTGGAAGCTGTAGTTCAAGAGTAATATAGTTCTGAGCTGGATAAATTGAGTCTCAAAATTATCCCTATTATCTTTGGAGGGGCTGCTCCTCTTATTCCTGTATGACTGTTGTATGATTTGATTTTTACCTATTCATTTTCAATAGAGAAATTATTTTATTATCCTACTAATTTTAAAATTCAGCATCCCGGTACATTACGCACTGATCAAGGTAGTTTTCTATGAGAATTTTTTAATGTCAAAATATTTTATTTGATATTTTAGTAGTCATATATATTAATTTAAGTAATGCATTTACATCATATTGTGGTATAGAATCATAACACTATTTTCATGCCATAAATCCATGGGCCTATATTGAGAAACAATGACAAGGTGAGAGTTGCTTAACTTGGTCATTCAAAAGATGATGAGTGCCACTCTTCTGAATGTTTTTCACATGAGTCTCCATTATTAATTAGAATGGAATTAGTTTTTCTTTCTCAGGTTAATGCTTATCTTTGCAATTGTGAAAATAGCATAAAAAGATTATTTCATCTCTTTCCATTTCTAATGCACCAAATCTCTAGAAGTGGACAAAAAAAAGTTTATAATTTTTTCCTACTTACGTGTTTTCTGTGACAACAAGTTAACAAAAAAAAAAAAAAAAAGAGTATCTTCTGTAGGTTAGCACTGACAAACAAATACTTATCCAGCTGCTCATACTCTTAGTGGAAAAGAGGGAGAGAACAGGATGAGAAGACACATGTATAAATATAAATACGGAGAGATCATTTAACAATTACCAGCATGGATGAAACCGGTTCAACTAGGGAAAATTAACTTTATTTATTTTCAAGTGAAATAAATTGTAATTATTCATTAGGGTAATTTGAAGCATCACAAACATTAACAAAGACACCTTCTACTGCGTATTTCATGTTTACATTTCATGCTTGCTATTCTGATGCTATAATATTTACACTGCTGTTTGTCACAGTTTCTTAACACAACCTCTGCCTATCCATCACTTTTTAATCTTCCTTAAATACACTTTCTACAAGTCACCAGCACCGAGGCTGCTTGACACTTGAAGTGGGGCCACTGAAGCCAACAACCCCAGCACTTCCTCACATCCTGCATCCTCCTGCTGCCAGCACCTGGGCATCTGTACCTAGTACAGTACTACTGAAACAGGGCAATGGGAAATAGGATAAATGAGAAAACAAAATAAGTAGATTTGGGTTTTCTTCTGAGCAGTTGTTGTTTCGGTTGTTATTTTTCACTATTTATAATTAAGGTATTCTTAAGCTATGAGTCAAAGTAGTTATCTACTGATCTTTCCTACAGATTGTTAGCTTGTCTCCTCAGGGTATTTTCAAGAGCTATGACAGAATGTATCTCTTATGTAGAATTCATATAATGGCTAGGGTTGGAAATGATCTTGAAGACTGGCTCCTCAAATTCCTGGGTAACATGCTAGTTATTTGAAGTGTCCCTTTCAGAACTAAAAATAGATAAACAGAGAAAATAATTTTCATTTTGTCGTAGGTCTTAATTCAATTTGGATTGAAAAATACCTTCTTTCTTAGTTGCCACTTTTCTGTCACATTAGAGATATAGGGGGAAAAAAAAATAATTGGTTAAACTTCCAGCGAGGGATATTTTACATAAAAAATGTTGTCCAGAAACCTCAGCAGTGGCAGTGCAGTTCCAGATTTCCTTTATAATTCAGTATGAAAAAGAACTTTTAAAAAAGAAATCAATTAGGTTCAAATAGATTTTGAGAAACTGAGCATTTCAGAAACTATTAGTTTATCACATCATGTCTGAAGGTGAAATTCTCTATCTTCAAAGCAGATGATGAAGAATAGTAATGGTAAGTTCATTCACATGAAGTTGTTCACATGAATTCATATGTTTTAACATGCATATGAAATAAAATCTGATATAACCAAGCCAACAGGGAGTATCATATATTTTAACTCTTCAGAAGTATGTTTCTTTTGCTATGAGTCAAGTATCAGCTGGATATATTCTGTATAAAATTTCACTTTCATCTGTTTGAAGATGAGATTATTCTGGGAATAATACTAAGTAAAATGACTTCCATACTGTACAATCCATGTCAGTCCTGTTCTGTCTTATTTCAGCTTCCCAGATCTCCAAGGAGTATTAAAATATTATTCATTTTCCCATAAATTATCTCTTTTTTTTTTTTTAATCTTTCCAAGGATAAAGCCGAAATAACCTTGAAGTTATTACCATGTTCTTACAAGACACAGTAGTGGAAAAATTCAAATAACAGTGACCTATACATTGTCATGGTTTTCTCACTGTCTCATTGAGGATGAAAACACAAATAATAATAAACAAATCCATTATTGCTTCCAACTTCATCTGCATTAAATCATAAACCAATTTAATTTCCCTATCTATTTTACATGTTTAGTTATTACCTAGTAATATATGTATGTCACAGAACTAAAATCAATTGTGGCAATGAGCACAAAGTGGAACACAGGAAGTTCTGTGTGAATGTGAGAGAAAGCTTTCTTACTTTGAGGGTGATAGAGCATTCAAACACACTACCCAGAGAGGTTGTGAAGTTTCCTACTCTGAAGACATTCAAAACTCTCTGAACACTTTCCTATGCAACCTGCTCTAGGCAGCCTGGTTTATCATGAGAGCCGAACTAGACAATCTCCAGAGGTTCCTTCCAACTTCTACAATTCTGTGATTCTCTGAAATATATAGACACGTATTGTAGAAATAAGAATAAATCAGTTCTGCATCATTTATTCAATTGCTTTTTCATAAAACATATATGAAAGGATAGAGAATGCTTTTGGAATAATAACTAGTACTATACACTTTAGTGCTTTCTCAATTCACTCTTCAAAAACAGAAAGGCAAACATTTTCTCACTCTACATACCAGGATGCTCTGTCAATCTTTTCAGATGAATTATCAAACCAAAATGAATGTGCTTAGAGCATTCAAATTCTAGCTGGATATTTATAAACACAAGAAATCCAACCTGACCACTAAAATATCACAAATATTTAAAATATAAGTGTTTCAGTTCTGAACACAAATATATTTCCTGACTTTACAAAGTTAGTGCTTTATTCTTAAAATCTATTAATAAACTGAAAAGTCTTTGTTTGTTTGCTGTTAATACTGTGACCTTAAATGTCAAATGCTGGTATGTCAAATGAAGTAATTCTGATCATATGAAATTGGATCATGCCTCGCATGCATCAAATTGATTGATTAAACCTGACAAGAGGTACCAAAATATGACACATATGCTTCAAAATGAGAAATAATGCGGCCTTCTGAAAACAATAGTGTTTGTTAATCATCATGAAAGATTTATTTTCCATGGGAATAAAAACAAACACATACTCAAGAATGCAAGAAATTTTACTGCATATAAAATATGATAATTAAACAGGCAAGAGAGAAATAGATATTTTTGCATTATTTCAGCAAATAAGTTGGCAAGAAATTTAGATGCATTTTGTATCTTATCTCAGTGTTCAATAAGATTTTAAAGTACATTTTTTTATCTAATAACAAAAGATGTACCTAAGTTGCTCCAGAAGTAATGCCTCCTATTTATTTCCATGGGAACTACAACAGATACAGAAGCACAATTACACTATTCAACGTAGAAAATTCTCAGCTAAAGAATACTACTTCATAGCATAGTCACCACCATTACCTGCTTTTTTCACTAGCGATGAACTGCCTCTCTGGGCAGCCTGTTCCAGTGCCTCATCATCCTCACTGTGAAGAAGTTCCCATGCTCATTTACCTCCCACACCTCAGATATTTTTAGACTTGGATCTGATCCCCTCTGAGTCTTCTTTTCTCAAGGCTGAATAGACCCAGATCTCTCAGCCTTTCCTCATAAGAGAGGTGTTCCATGCCCTTTATCATCTTTGCAACCCTACGCTGGACTCCTTCTAGGATATCCACGTCTTTATCATACTGGGGAGCCCAGAACTGGACACAATACTCCAGATGATGCCTCACCAGGGCAGAGTAGATGGGGAGGATCACCTCCCTTGACCTGCTGGCCACACTCTTTTTAATGTACCCCAGGATCCTTAACTGTATGAATTAGAAAATGAATGTGCATTGGCCTTCTTGGTCACTAGGGCTGAATGGCAGCACAGCCTTCCAGCATGTCAGCTATTCCTCCCAGCTCTGTATCATCAGCAAACTTGCTGAGGGTGGACTCTATCTCCTCATTAAAGTCGTTGATGAAGATGAGGAACAGAAACAGGCCCAGTACCAATCCCTGAGGACCACTAAGTGCACGCCTCCAACTGGACTCTGCACCACCAATCATGACCCTCTGAGCTCTGCCAGTCAGTCAGTTCTCAACCCACATTCGATGCATTAAAAATAATGTGGCCAATAGCTCCTTGGAGGTTCTTCTCCACTTCTTCTCTGCCCTTTTGAGGCCACATCTGGAATACTGTTTTCAGTTCTACATTTCCCACTTCAGGAAAGACAGGGAGTTCCTAGAACTAGTTCAGTGAAATGCTATGAAGATGATAAAGAGGATGGAGCATCTTTCATATGAGGGTAGGCTGACAGAGGTGTCCTGTTTCTCCTGGAGAAGACTGAAAGAGGATCTTCTTAAGTATATAAATATATGGAGGGTGGGTGTCAAAAGGATGGGGTCATTCTCTTTTTGGTGGTTCTCAGTGGCAGGACAAGAAGAAGTGAGCACAATTCAGAGCACAGGATGCTCCATCTGAGTATGAGAAAAAAAAAACAACTTTGAGGGTGAAAGGCACTGGAATAAGTTGCTTGGAGAAGTTGAGGAGTCTCCTCTGGAGATATTAAAAACCTGCTTGGATGCTTTCTTGTGCAACCTACTCTAGGGATCCTGCTAAAGGAGGAGTGTTGGACTAGATGATCTTCAAAAGTTCTTCCAACCCCTACAAATCTGTGATTCTGTGAAGCAGCAGAGAGGAACTGGCATGGACTGACTACTGCACTGTTTCCCTATTCCCCTGTGCCATTCAACACAAGGAAGATGAGATTGAAGTCTTGAGAATACAGGAGCAAAGTTGAGCCTGAGAAAGAGGGGANATTAAACTTTAATTAGCAATAAATTAATTTTTCCCACATTGAATACCTTCTGCCTATGTCAGTTATGAGTATGTGATCTCCTCATCTTCATCTCAACCCAAGATATTTTTCACTTCGGTTCTTCCTAATTTCTCTCCACCTTGTTCTGCTGACAGTGGCATGGCATCAAGTCAGTGGATGGGAGTTTGACTTAGCTGAGGGTAACCTACTTCTACAGAACTAACCAGTGAGAATTTTCAAGAGTATATCTGTACCTATCAATTTACTGTATCCTGTACAAGGTCATGGCTCATTTTAACACCTTATGATGCTTCAGTTTCTATTCGGACCAAGAGCCTTGCTTTCCCCTACATTGGAAAGAAGAAATACAGAGTGCTGTCTGTGTGTGAATAAATATATCTAAGAATTTATTTTGGGTACACTCTTGTATTTGGAAACTGATCCCTGAAAATACAAAATGTATTAGGTTTAGAAACAACATGATCTAGTGATAAACAAAGTAAAACAGAATATTTTCTAAGGTGTGCTTCTTAAGATATATTTTTATCTTTTTGTAATAAATTTGAAATAAGTAGCTCTCCACAGAAAGAGTGATACAGGATGGCACTGGTAAACAGATCTGGGTCAGAAAATCCTGTGATTGCAATTTCAATAACATTCAGGTGGATTCCATCTCTCTGTTCTTCCAACCCTAGAGTGTGAATTTTATGACAAGAATTTTAAATTCTTGTCAAAATTTTATAGTCAATGGAAAAAAACAGGATGAAACAAATTACTTCCTAGAGAGTACATTTGCAACAGTAGTAATAGCATCTGTTAGATAAAATGTAAAATATTTTCCTCTAAACCACACGTTGTTGTAGTACACTTAGATATTAATACATGGCTAAAGATGTGTCAAGATCTACTGAGACAAAAACTGTGGATTTAAAACATTGCTTGCATGAAGAGGCCAAATGTATTAAGGAAATTTTTTGTTTGTTTGTTTGTTTGTTTGTTTGTTTTGTTAATCTTTCTATGTGAATTGATCAATTCTAGGAGGTGAATGCTTATCTTTTCAATCATCATGTAAAGTAAGGGCAGGTAAATTAAATCAATGACATTTAAACTTAAAGCAGGAGAATTTGAGGAGTTGGGGGTTAAAAATAAGTTATATTGTAAGACAAGAATCAAAGTGCATCAGTACAGAAGTAAATAGATAACTTGAAGGGAAACAAGCAGCCAAACTTGTGAGCTGATGTTGCCAAATGTTTAGAGAAAATCAAATAGGCTACAACAGATATTGATGTAAAAATTATAGGACAAGATTAGTCCAATTAATAAATAGGAAAAGGAAGAAATTAATGAGGGTTTCAAGTAGTTGACCTTCTGTTTTAAAGGAACCCGCTTTAAAATATCCTGTCAGTAAGAAGAAAAAAAGTCAAGAACAATTATGGCAATTAGAAAGTAATGAAGATCTTATAAAGGCATCTATTGATAAGCAGCCTGAAAAGGAGAACTTTTTTAATTGAAATCCATGCAAGGAAGCTAGTCAGTAAGGGGCTGAACACATACCTGCTTTTAAACAAGTGAACATTTTCATGGATAGCAATAACATAGCAATACCTACACAATTAAACTAAGCAGACATAATTACATAAGATTGGAACAAGTGTTCCTAGTTATAAAAGCATCTGTTTTACTTTCTGGAAATATATGGGAGCTGCTTCAAAAGAAATACCAGATGCATCAGGCATTAAGGCCTCACCAACATCTCCTAAGCTGCACTCTGGGCATTCCTGGCATCTGTGGGTGCCTCCCTTTGCCCTGGTCTGTTTTGATTTCAGGATGAGGCCCTGCAGAACACAAACCCCTACTCTGCTGCAGAACGTGCCTACACTGGTTGGGCTGAGGTGGAAATACAGATGAAGGGGCCCAAGCCTTTCTAGGCTTTTGTAGGCACCAAGACAGACCTCCTAAGGAAAGATGTAGTGCCCAGACATCTGGCTGCAGGGAACTCCAGAATCTGAACTCCCCAGGGACCTGAGAGCAATGAAGTAATGGGTGTCACGGTGTCCATTTTGACCAACCTTTGAAGCAAGCGGATAGGTTGTGAGGGGAATCCACCAACCAGCATAACATCTGAGAACTGCAAAGAAAGATTGATGCATGGAATTGTGCAGTGAAACAGGCAGACCAACAGACCTGCGCTAAGTTCCTGCAAGGGGAAGAAGCTAAGCTATTGTTGTAGTTTAAACTGACAAGCAGCTAAACATCACACAGCCTTTTTTTCATACTCCTTCCTACTCCCCTCAGTGGGCTGGGGGAGAGAATAGGAAAAAAAAAAAGTTAGAACACGTAGATTGAGATAAAAAATATTTACTAGAACAAAAACAGAAGAGACAACGGGTAAAATGATTATTTTTATATAAATACATATATATACAAACTAGTGATGTGCAAAATAATTACTCATCACTTAGACAGCAGCTGAGCAGTGTCAACCTTCTACCTCCCCCTTCCCCCCTACAGTTCTGTAGTCTTTTTACACATTATTTCAGATGGTATGGAATATTCTTTTGGCCAGTTAAGTTCAGCTGTCCTGGTTCTGTCCTCTGTCAGCTCCTTGTGCCCCACTAAGCTCCACTCAGTTACTGGCAGGACTGAAATGTCCTGGGATATGTACAGAACTATTCAGCAACAACTAAAACATTGATGTGTCGCCAACATTGTTTTTCTCCTAAAATCACAATATAGCATCATAGTAGGCATTATGAAGAAAACCAACTCTTTCCCAGATGAAACTAGGACAGCTAGCTTCCAGCCTTGAGGGGCATACCATAGAAATATGCAGGCCAATGGAACTGGACTTTTTCAGCATGGAGAAGAGAAAGCTCCAGGGAGACCACATTTTGGGTTTCAAGGGAGCTTCTGAGCAAAAGGGAGGGCAACTTTTTACTCAGTCATATAGTGATAGGTCAAGAGAAAATGGATAAAAACTAAAAGAGGGAAGAATAAGATCAGGTAATAGGATGAAATTTTTTACTCAGCGATGGTGAGACAGTGGAGCAAGTTGACAAGAAAAATTGTGGATGCCCCATACCTGGAAGTGTTCAAGACCGGATTGGATGGGGCCTGTGGCAGGGCTATTGGAACTAGTAGATCTGTAAGGTTCCTTCCAACCCAAGCCATTCTATCATTCTATGATTCCATGATATAGTTTTAATCTCCTGTGAAATCTAGGACAATTCACTTATTCTTTGAATTAATTTATATTTTCTCTCTTTCCCAGATAGTTAAATACAATCCTTATGCTATAGATGACAATTTGCAGACTACTTTGAAGACCTTAGTTGCTGCATCTGGGTATACATCGTAATGCACTTTTTAGAACTTTGACATGTCATCATTTGTATACAATAATAAACTGCTAATGCACCTTAAAAAAAATTGTTAAAAAACTTAAGTAAAAAAAACATCTTTCTTTGATGATTAAGTGGCCAATAAGATAAAACATTTAAAAAATAATGATTTTATGATTAATTAACCTTTTAAATCTCAATTCAGTTCTAATATAATACTATTTATATCTATATATTTTAAATAGAGTTACAGGGATACAGGATCTATATTCCATTATGTCAAATCATATTTCTGGAATAACAAAAAAAATACCAGCAACTACAAAGTACAAGTTTTCAAGACACTAACATATTTTAAGTGTTATCCATATTAGCCTGTTTTGGCTGGACTGGACAGAAATTTGCTGTCTTTTTTCTCTCAAATCTCTTTCTATTTGTGGTTTTTGTTTGACCTTGAAGTGAAATTAATTGATCAATTAATTGATCATGTTTTCTTTAGCTGTAGAAGCTAGATAACTTTTTAAGGGATTAATCTTTAAACCCCTGAGGGGTGAAACACATCATACAAACATGTTGCTGTATTAGTTGTACACGGAAATTCTTATAAAGATATGGCACATTGGGTTATAATGTGTATAACAGCAAGGGAATCATTAGAAAATACTTCAGAGTTCCTATTTCTTTTGTGTCTCTTCCTCAAAAAAGCAACACTGTTAATTCCCTTCCAACTTTGTCCCAAAGAACGGATCTTTTTGTACAAAGAAGAGTGTTCTTTATGAAATTATTACATAAGACCAAAAATTGCTTTCAAATTCAATGGTATCACTTTACGTTTCTTCAGTTAACTGTATCTCAAATCTGACACAAATTTTATTCCTCTTATTCTATGCTAAATAAATTTAAGTCTTTGAGAGTATTCTATTTTTACAGATTCTTTTAATTTTTGGCTGTCATGGTTTTATGAGTTTTGCTTTTGGTATTCCACATCATAACATCATGTAATTCACCAGTAGTTAAAGAGTTAATGCTCCAGTTCTGTGGATCATCAGTAGTTTTGGTTATACCGATCTCAGAAGAGAGGAACTACATATCCCAGAGGATCATTGATAACATTTTTTCATTTACCATTCAGAGGGAAAGATAAAACAGCAGGTCACGAGATACCTGTTTTTCTCCCTCTTCTGCTCACTTCTGCAGTGTGTGTGCTACCTAGTTATCTTGCCTTCAGCATTAGAGTAAGGCCTTCATCTCCTGGCCGCTCTCTCATATTTGATTTATTAGCTTCAATTTCAAATACACTGTGTTATTGTCATAAACACCCAGAGTCCAATCAGAGTTTTTGCAATATTTTATTACAATCAAAAGGTGGAAATCAATAAGCAAACAGCACTGGGTGTGCCAGGGAGTCTCCACTTCACCAGTGGTGCACACCAAAAAGACCAATTCTCCCTTCTTTTATACATAGTTCCACCCGATTCCCCCAAAGTCTCCTCCTTCCTTCATTCCATGTCACTTTGTCCTTCCGCGCTTGCGTGGGCTGTTGCTAGGGGTCGTATTCTTCCCTCTGGGGGTCGCGAGGAGGAAGATAAGTTGTCTTCTTCAATGTCCTTCTGGTCATCCTTGGTTCCAGGCATGTGCACATTGGGTTAGCTGTACAAGTTTAATTGCTCAAAGTTCAGGCTTAGTTGAAGTATGCTGATAAAACATTTTCTCTGGTTTATTGTTATTATTATTATCACACAATAGCAAAGTCTTGTTCCAAAGAATGTTCCATTCGCTGTTTGTCTCTTTTCTATCCTATATGGGAGTGTTTGGGTGTCTATGATTAGTGCCCATGTTATCTCTAGTACAGTGTCATCCTTGAGCCTGCTCAGTCTGCCCCTCCTTCCTCACCCTACTGACAAAAATCATCTGTCATATCTCACAGTTATCTTGCATTCTGTTATCTTATTTACTAAACTAACTTTCCTCCTGAGATCATTGTTGCTGTTTTGTTTTTAGGCCCATCTTCCTACCCTTTCCTTATCCTCCTTCCACTTTCCTGGGGCATGGGTTTGTGGGTTCCTCTGCCCCATTCATCATGGAACTGGGCCAAACTGTCCTGTAAACTGTTGGTATAGGCCTAATACTTTAAATACCATTGTTCCTTACTGCATAATTGTAAAAATAACTGAAAAGAAAACACACATCTGCAGCACCTGAGGCACGGACTCAGATGTGACCCGTTCAAATCATTTATTACAGGTTCATTCACTTTTTACATACATTCACAAGTTTTCTCTAACTTGAGATATCAGCAACACATTCCACAAACACTCCTTAACCATGCATGCAGGTGCTTATTCAGTCAGTGTCACGAGTCTTTCCTAGCCACATGCTCCTCCTCCAATCAAGGTCATCACCACACAGCTTACTTTACTTTGCTTTTCTCTTCTTCTGGAGATATCCCTGGTTCTCTGCCACACTTTCCCATGCCTTTTATCTTGCTCCACAACTTCTGCTCTGAATAGTCTTCCCTGTATTCCCACACACATCAGTGTTATCAGTGCGTTTATGCAATTTAGTTATTTTCCTTGAGCCAAAATACTGTTTCTCATCTTCTACAGAGGAAAATCTTCAGCTAACTCCAGCTCAAATCCTCATTTCCAAGAACACTGTTGAACTCTTTAATTAAAAAAAAAAATTCAAAATTTTAACTCATTCCATTTCCCTGTGACAACAGTTCTTGTCCACTTTATTCTTACAGAAGCCTAATATATTCAAATTCCACCCTAGCAATGGATAAACTTCAACCTTATACATTTATTCTTACAGAAGATCTTCGAGACTGGCAAGGAATGCATTGTCTCAAATCAACATGAAACAATCAGCAACACTATGGACACTTACTAATTGCTATTAATAAATTAACTAATTTTACTTCTGAGTATTAGTTGTTGATAGAAAGATCTCAGTAAATTTGTTTATATTATTCCTCTGTGTCTTGAATGACTCTATTGGGATAGCAGCCCTTGCTGACTAGGGGAGGTGCAACTCAGAAGACAGAAAAATATTCACAGAATCATAGAAGACCTACAAGATCATCCAGTCCAACTGTCCACCTGCCACCAATAGTTCTCAGTAAACCATGTCCCTCAACGCAGTGTCTAAATATTCCTTGAACACCCCCAGGGTCGGTGACTCCACCTCCTCCCCGGGCAGCCCATTCTAGTACCTGATCACTCTTTTGGACAAGTTTTTTCTAACATCCATTTCTGAATCTCTCCTGGCACAACTTGGAGGCATTCCCTCTTGTCCTGTCACTGATGGCACAAGAGAAAAGGCCAACCCCCATCTCACTACAACCTCCCTTCAGGTAGAGATAGAGAGCAATAAGGTATCCCCTGAGCCTCCTCTTCTCCAGACTGAACAATCCTAAGTACCTCAACTGTTCCTCATAAGGCCTGTGCTCCAGACTCCTCACCAGCTTTGTTATCCTTCTCTGAACATGCTTCAGGGCCTCAATGTCTTTCTTGCAGTGAGGGGCCCAAAACTGAACACAGTACTCGAGTTGTGGCCTCACCAATGCCAAGTACAGAGGGACAATTACTCCCCTGTTCATGCTGGCAACATTATTTCTTATACAAGATAGGATGCCATTGGCCTTCTTGGCCACCTAGGCACACTGCCGGCTCATGTTCAGCTGAGCATTAACCAATACCCCCAGGTCCATTTTCTCTACACAGTCTTCCATCCATTCTTCTCCAAGTCTGTAGCTCTGGCTGGAGTGATTCCAAACAACGTGCAGGATCTGGTACTTAGTTTTGTTGAATCTTATCCAATTGGTTTCAGTCCTGTGATCCAGCCTGTCCAGATCCCTCTGTAGGGCCTTGCTACCTCCAGACAGATTGACGCTTCCAGCCAACTTGGTGTCATTTGCATATTCACTGAAGGTGCATTCAATGCCCTCATCCAGGGCATCAATAAAGATACTGAAGAGGACAGGCCCAAGTATAGACTCCCGGGGGAACACCACTTGTGACCAGTTGCCAGCTGTGTTTAACTCCATTCACTACAACTCTGGGCCTGTGCCTCCATCCAGAACCTTACCCAGCACAGAGTGTACCAGCCCAAGCCACAGACTGCCAGTTTCTGTAGGATAATACTGAGGAATACAGTGTCAAAGGCTTTGCTGAAGTCTAGGTAGACTACATCAACAGCCTTTTTCTCATCCACCAGACTAGTCACTAGATCATAGAAGGAGATCAGGTTGGTCAAGCAAGACCTGGCTTCATGAACCCATGCTGGCTAGGCCTGATCCCCCCAGTTGTCCTGCACATGCCATGTGATCTTCATCAAGACAATCTGTTCCATAACCTTCCCTGGCAATGGGGTCAGGTTAACAGCCCCATAGTTCCCCAGATCCTTCTTACAACCCTTCTTGTAAAAGGTAGTCACGTTGGCAAGCCTCCAGTCTTCTGGGACCTCACCAGTCAACCTTCAACTCCTTCAAAATCCACTGGATGGAAGTCATATCAAAAATTGAATCTACTGGTATATCTTCTCAAACAAAAACAAAAACAAAAACAAACACACACAAATCTTGTTTTACTTTTAAGAATGTAGACACCATCACTAAGTGAAAGATAGGGAGAACAAAATCACCAACAAAAGATAGTAACCCAAAACACTTGTTAATTAATAAAATTGCATGAGATTACTTCATTCCTGAAAGCTCTTTGACCTTGTTAGTGTATTAACATGGTGTGAAATGACCCTCCAACAGCAGCGTTGATAATATAGGTAAGAGGTTTTTGTATGGATAGTATATATGGAGTACTCCCCAGTTTTAACTTTGAAGTATGTATTTGCAACCATACTAAAATGTTGGATATAATATTTACTGTTTGTTTCTAAAGACAGAATATCACTCAGTTCAAAGATAAACTTTTCATCTCTAATCTTTTTTAAAACTGTCTTTATCTGAATACTAAAATACACTTCCATGATACTTTTTTGTTCAGTCTTAGATCCTCAATATCCAGTGTGACAAAGGTTCTTTGTGCCTACAATCCCAATAGGATATTCTGAACCTGAGTTTGAGTTTGGCAGGAAGTGAAACTTTGTGAAGACTTGTGTAAATGTTTGAGTTAAAATGTACTCGTGGATAATCAAATTCAAACTTTTGCTAAAAACTAATTAGAAAATCACAATAGTTTCATGTATAGATNTCAATATCCAGTGTGACAAAGGTTCTTTGTGCCTACAATCCCAATAGGATATTCTGAACCTGAGTTTGAGTTTGGCAGGAAGTGAAACTTTGTGAAGACTTGTGTAAATGTTTGAGTTAAAATGTACTCGTGGATAATCAAATTCAAACTTTTGCTAAAACTAATTAGAAAATCACAATAGTTTCATGTATAGATTCATCCTTTAACTTCTAAATCTCTAGCAATTTCCAGATAGTACTTAGAATCAGTAGTAAATGTATTAAAATACAGGGGCCTCCATGTGACCCATTAGAACCACTTTAGTCTTGAGAAATAATACACATTTTACAGTAAGACTACCACTGTGTATAAACAGAGGATACCTGGGGAATAAGAGTAGGAACCACAAATTTCTCTGCTCACACACAAATAGCTTTAAATTTATTATTTCAGAAAATTGTAGATTGGATCCCACATACAAGTCCAGTTTTAATTCTCTAGAAGCAGGAAGGATCCACTGCTATGTATGCAAAACAGTGAAAGCAGAGGATAATTGTTTCAGTGGTACAAATTCTGATTTTCTGACAATTAATGATCAAAAAGCTTCTTGAGCCTTATGTTGCACCTAGATGATCATGTAAACTTCCTTTGACTCGATCTCAGTTTAACAACATCATTTGCTTCCCTGCCTGCACAAGAGACTATCATCAAAAGCAAAGACAAAATTCCTTCACCTAAGGTGTGCCACATCTCTGTAAATAGGATTTTGTTATGTAAGGTAGAAAACCAGCTAGTCAGAAATTCCAGTGCATTAAAAAGATTATGGCCAGAAAGTAAACAGAAGTTACCCACCTGCCCTGCTCTTCCCTAATGAGGAAGTCTCTTGGACTATTCTGTCCAGTTCTGTACTTCCCAGTTTGAGAAAGAAAATACAGAGAGTCTGGCAGAGGACCAGAAAGATGACTAGGGTCTGGAGCATCTCCCTTATGAGGAAAAGCAGAGAGACACAGGACTGTTCAGCATGGAGAAGAATGAAGAAGGATCTTATCAATGCTTATAAACTAATAAGAACAGGAGTCAAGAGGAAAAGGTCAGGTTCTTTCCTTTGAGACATAGTGACAGGAAAAGAGGCAATGAGAGCAAAATGGTAAATAGAAAGGTCTATAAGAACATGAGGAAAAAAAATTTCTTTGAGAATTACAGAGTACTGGAACAAGCTGCACTGAGAGGTTGGTGGGGTCTCCTTCACAGGAGATATTCAAAACCCACATAGAAGCTTTGCTTTGTAACTTACTGTAGGCAACCTGTTTTAGGAGGGAGGCTGGACTAGATGGTCTCCAGAGATCCTTTCCAACATCTATGTTTTTGTGATTCCATGATCTAGTGAGGTTGAGTTAATCCTTCGGTTATTTGGTGAAAGACTAGGCTTTTGTCAAGTCCTAAAAACAAAGAAGAAAAACAGAAGCCCACCACAATCAACCGAACAGTTTATCTATCTGAACACAGGATGAATGCAACAAAAGTGAAATATACAGACAAATCACAGAAAGTATTTGGTATTATACACAAAAAATAAAGGTATTATGATTCAGCTGAAGGTTTTCTATAGATTTAGAGCACCTTCCTAATTCCCTAATTCTCTGGGTCATCTTTTGAATGCTGCTATAAATGCTTGGCTCTCTTCAGCAGATAAGAGGTAATGTTGAAGCAGTGTCAGCAGCAACTAGAAGGATAGGTATCTAATTTTAAAAAAGAACTTTTTTTTCAAAATACGTATGCATAGTTGAGTCATATGAATATGCTTACTTTTGGAAAATGATTCATTGCAGAAAAGATGAGATTAAAATAATATTCTTTTTTTCTGATTTGGATTTTGACAAATGAATCTCTCAAAAAAAGAAACACAGCAGAATATTTAGTTCCTGGTAAAAAGTTGAAGATATTTAATCTATTAGTAATACTATTTTGTCCTTAAGAGTTTTAAAGAAGTGTTTATATTTTGAATGTATAATTTCACAAATATCCAGATTAAAATAATAACAAAAAAAAGAAACTACAAAAAACAAAGGATAGACTGATATCATTTCCTGAAACTATAAGTAAAATAAAACAAAAATTAATAAGGAGAAACATGAAGTTAAACTTGTAAATGGAGCAAAGGACAATGAAGCTAGTGAAAGCATTCATATTCCAGAAATTAGATAGCTCTAGGAACATCCCCAGGTGTCAGAACGTAATTTTCTATATTGTACTATTATTAGAGTTGTTCCTGAAATGATCAGCACTGTGAGACACAGCTATTAACATGTGAGGTCATAAATGCTCATTCTTGGATACTGGCCTGCGAGACAGCTTTGTAACAATATTTTTAAGGTGTCAAAGGGGTGCTAGTCACATAATAAAGACATTTCGTTATATTTTCCTTTCTATTTTCTTCTATAACACAAGAATCAAGAGACCCGATCTGAATAACTTCATCAGGTAAATGGTTTACCCTCAATAATTAATAATAGCTTCGAAATTTATATTAGGTTTATTGGCTCAGTCTTTTTTTTCCCCCTCTCATACTGTGATATGACTAAGATACTTCTTTTAATAATCTATAGTCATAAAAGGAAACATGATTTGAAAATAAATGCTAAGTTAGCATACTTTGTATACAATTATGTAAGTAGAAATAATAAACTATACCAACTTTAAAATAACTGTATAATTTCTATGAATTCAAGAAGAATTAAAATTGAACCCTCAGGTACAAAAGGTACGGAACACTACCAACTTTCCTAGAATCTGAAATCTGAAACTTTGAGTATGCTTCAGTTGTGAACTTCTATTCAGTTTCTATTCCCTGCATTTATTCTACATTTTGTTCCTTTGAAAACCCAGCAGTGCTTTCCAAAACCTTTTTAGTTCCTTCAGCCGAATGCAAACAGAATAGTGACAGTTTTGAAAAAAAATAGTTCTATCATACTGTATTTAAAAATCTTAATTTTATAAAATTGAAAATGTTTAATTAACTACAGGTTATTAAAGCCCTTCTTCTATCTTTGTGCTGCATATTGATGCTGTGGCCTACAGTGTTTTTATTTCATATGTTAAGTTCACTAGAAGGTGCTGGAAGCCTTGGGGGATAAAAAAATTATGTCAAGGAAAACAGTAAATAATATGCAATCTTCTTGACCAAGTACAGATATGTAACATAGTCACATATAAGATATCAATGCAAGGAATGTATACATTCTGTCTGTTACAAAAAAAATAAATAAAACAAACAATGCTTTTTTCTCCTGTTTTTATCAACAGGTTCATTGATTTATTTCCTTTCAGTTTATTTTCCTTATCATCTTACAACCACCACCTGTTTTGACTTTTTAATTTCTAATTTAACTATTGGAAGTCTTCTGAAATGTGCTAGATCATAGGTAGACAATAAGCAGGTAGCAGCTGAATAAAAATGTGTTGTGAACTGATACACTGAGACAAGGGAAGGCTCCAAGATGATAATCAGAATGAATGAAGACAATTTAGAGTCAGTAAGAGAGTAAACGATGTGTTAAGATAATAGGGTACTGACAGGATGGGTGCCCTGCAGCTGAATCTCTTTTCTATTCCTGGAATATTTCGTAGAGGGGAATTAAGCATAGTCTACCTCAGGCTTACTCAGTCAGAATGTATTTCTTCAGATAAAACAGATGTAACAAATAAAGGTGCAAGGGAAAGTCTTATAAATCCTCAGTTCTTGCAGGCATGAGTCCCTGCACATTGAGCAGGCAGGGTCAGTGCTATTCCCTGTAGATAGGAACAGATAGAAAACAGTATGCAGTAAAGGACAACAACTCATAGAAAAACAGGGCCAATATTGCACTGTAGGGTCTGGTGTTACTTTTGAGAAATGAATCCCTTGGGTCTTCACAAGAGGTACCAATATGCAAAATTACTAAGTCTTCAGAAAGCGTATTAGAATGGAAAAATATGCACAAAAATCTACTAGTAGATGGACAATTCTTTACTATTAGGCTTCAATTGCTAATAAAAAGACTAATACAAAACAGAAGACAAGTAAATAGCATACCAGAAAAAGCAATCAAATTATGAAAGTCAGGTGTCTTTTAAAATTTACTGTATGTAGCTCATACATACAATCCAAAAACTTCCCTCTAAAGCAAAACATTTTTTTTAAGACTCAAACTTTGAAACAGTTTTTTTTAAAGCTCCTAACAGTTTTATAATCAATCTGCTATTGTAAAACAAATAGGATTCAGTGATTCACCTTATAACTGAAACTTTTCTATGTGACTTTCAGCAACCTGGAAATCAATAAAAATTTAGTAAAAATAATAAAATGGATGTTATTTTATCCTAATTTACCTTTATTGCAATAATTAACAACACAGTTTTTAAGAAAACAGTTAAATTGGAACTAATTATGTGTGACTTCATGGGTTAGCAATTTTCCAGTGGTTAGCTTTGTGTCTAAGGTGTAAATTTCAATTAAGAGACACTAACTTATTGTTACAACTGGGGTGATTTTAAGAGATCTCTACCCAACCGCACCCCCTTCTATTTATTTTTCCCCACAGTTTGTGTCTAGTAGCGATAATGTCAACTGTACTCTGAGGCACAGTTTTTCTAGCTGGTTGAGGGAAGCAGTTCTCCCATTCAACTCCACACTGGTGTGGCCTTACCTTGAGCACTACATGCAGTCTCATTCATCAGAATATAAGAACAATATAAAAATATTAGAGAGTGTCCAAAAATGAACAGTAACAGTGGGTAAAAGTATAGCCTGGTGCCACCAACAGGGGGAAACAGCTAGGTCCACCTGCAGCTGAGTGTGCATGAGATGCGCATATATATTTGCTGGAAAACTCCATTCTGGACTGTACAAGGAATATGATACTCCTTTGTTGAGGCAGAAATACCAGATAAGTAATTATAGAGTTACAACAGTAATACAATTCTTTCTGAACTTGGTAATCTTACACTTAATTACATTTTTGGTTAGGCGTAGTCTGTATCAGCACCTGTTTTTATCTACAAAACTTCACATATTATTTGTTGTTCACTATTAGATATGGTTAGAAATCTCAGTTCTTAAGCAGCTCAACTTACCCTAAAAATTCTACGAAGAATCACGAACATGAAAATTAAGAGTTGACTAGAGTCTACTGTTGTCATTGAATTCAGATTTCAGGAGTTCTCATAGTGAAGCTTACATTTTTCTTTGTAATATGAATATTGGAGGAATAACTATCTTAGAAATAATGAATCACTACGGAACTCTGAACTAACTACAGCTCTGAAGTTGTTGTTCCTGCACTATTTTTACACAGTTAGTCATCCAAAGAAAGGCTAAGAAACTGTATGGTTAATAGAATGGAAAATGCCAGACAGTATTACAGCCAAGACATTTTACAGAAGGTATAGTTAGAAAGAGTATCATGACAGAAAAAGACAACCAAAATAAAGGAAAATACTCATCCATGTTATAGGCTCATGCTAGGAAACTCCAAAGGAGCAATCTCCAGAAAGAGATCCTTCCCTAGTGGTGATCAGCCCTTAAATGGGGTCTGGGAGAGGTGGAGTCAGACTCCACCCCCTCTGGTCACACAGATGAATTGCCTTCACCTGTGCTCCTGCGGCTGACTCAGTGCTCACCTCAGGTGATCAATCTGTGATTCAGGCCATGATTCAACAGTTCCCATACACTTCCCCCCTTCACAGCATGAACCAATGATAAAGTTGGCAAGGGGGTGAGTCTTCCCCAATATAGAGATCCAATACATTGTGACGCTTATACAATCACCAGTTCCCATACAGAGATGTTCACATTAAAATGCCAAATTTTATTACAATAAAAGAATAATTAATGTCTTAAAAATAATCTGAAAGTTCCAGGAAAGAAAGAACGGAAATGAAAAAGGTTTTATGCGCTGTTTTTCCTCTGCATTATACTTGTCCCTTGTTAAGGTCATCCTTCTAGGCACTGCTTTTTTTAATGTTTCGATATTCCTGTGCTGACAACTCTGCACAGTCCACTAAAATGTCTATTTTTTAACTCTGAAGTAAAACTATTTGCTGTTTGATCTGTATAGCTGTTTCCCAGTCTTATGTTATCTAAAGGATTCCGTAACTTGCTTATACTTCTTTTCTCTTACCCTTATGCAATAGTTTAAATTTCCTCTTCCTTATATGTAGTATCTCAACATGCAATGAATAATCTTCTGCATCTATTCCTCATTTTACCATTGACTGAACAGACCTCACAAGTAGTAGAAATACACTCTGTATAGTTAATAGAATTTAAAAAACTATTTAACTAAACAAAGTTGGTAACTTATGTAGATTGCTCTGAAAGTAATGACTGCTGTTTATTTTCATGGAAAAGACAATGCACAATAGAACTATTCGATATGACATGCACAATAGAACTATTCGATAGAGCAAATTCTCAGTTACAAAACCCTATTTGTCAACACAGTCACTACCATTAGCTATGCAGTTTCACGAGTGATGAACTAGAGCCAGCATGCCACGCATAAATATCTGCATCAGTGACTCAGTGTTTCACAGCTGCTATGACACACAACTTGCTAAGAAAATGTTGCCCACACAGTCTTTCATTGGCCCAAACAGATGGAAATTAGAAGGTGCAAAATCGAGATTATACAGATAGTTTGGACAGTCCAGCCAAAATCAGCAAATGATTCAATGTTGTCAAAAGTTTACAGGCCGGTTTGATCTGGTTCCATGACTAATGGTGCAGGGGACTGACGAACCCATGCCCTTGGGAAAGGGGAAGGGGGAAAAAGGGAAAGGGTAAGGAGATGGGCCTAAAATCAAAACAGCAGCAACAATATGAGGAGGGAAACTAATTCACTAAATAAGATATCAGAATGCAAAATAACACAATATAATACAATATAATTGGAACTGGAGCTAAGAAATCAAGTAAAATTAGAGAGTGAGTCTCTGAAACTGAAAGCCTTGTTTTAAAGCTGAAAGCGAGACAGCAGAGAGGACACATTGCTGAGATGAGCAGCAGAAAAAGAGGCAGTCCTGGGATTTGCATACAGTTTTATTTTTCCCTCTGAGTGGAAATCGGGAACACAAAATCCTCTGGTATATGTAGTTCTTCTCTTCTGAGAATTAGGTACCCAGAAATTCAGCAGTCCATGGAACTGGAATATTAGCTCTTTAACTTCCAGTGCCTTACATGATGTTATGATATGGAATATCGATAACAAAAATCATAAAACCATGGTAACTGTCTTCCAACTGGCATGGAGACTGGTGTTATCATAGATTCATAGATTCATAGATGCATTAGGTTGGAAAGGACCTACAAGATCATCTAGTCCAACCATCCTCCTATCACCATCCCTACCCACTAAACTACTAAATCAAATCCCTTAGCACCTCATCTAAACGCTTCTTGAACAGCGCTAGGGATGGTGCCTCAACCACCTCCCTAGGCAGGCCATTCCAGTGCCTGACCACTCTTTCAGAGAAAAAGTTTCTCCTCAAATCTAATCTAAATCTTCCTTGGCGCAACTTGTGGCCATTCCCTCTCGTCCTGTCACTAGTAATCTGGGAGAAGAGGCTGACCCCCTCCGCACCACAATCCCCCTTCAGGAAGTGGTAGAGTGCAATAAGGTCCCCTCTGAGCCTCCTTTTCTCCAGACTAAACAATCCCAGCTCCCTCAGCCGCTCCTCATAAGACTTGTGCTCCAGACCCCTCACCAGTTTTGTTGCCCTTCTCTGAACACGCTCCAGGGCCTCAATGTCTTTCTTGTAGTGAGGGGCCCAAAACTGAACACAGTACTCGAGGTGCGGCCGCACCAGAGCTGAGTACAGGGGGATGATCACCTCCCTGCTCCTGCTGGCTACACTATTTCTAATACAGGCCAGGATGCCGTTGGCCTTCTTGGCCACCTGGGCACACTGCCGGCTCATGTTAAGCCGAGCATCAACCAACACCCCCAGGTCCTTTTCCTCTATACAGTCTTCAAGCCACTCTGCCCCAAGCCTATAGCATTGCATGGGGTTATTGTGGCCAAAGTGCAGGACCCGGCACTTGGCCTTATTGAACCTCAATATCGTGTTGCAATAGAAAGGTTAGTTTCTTCTCTGCCCTGGCTCTAGAAGTTTGTGCCTTCATCTTAGTCAGCACTGTAATGCAGCAGCCAGAGCTGATGGTTTTTTCTGAGTTCCAGGACATCAAGAAGGAACAATCCTTTCCTATCCTAAAATATGGTTCACATTACTTTAAATTCTGGCAGCCAGGTCTTGAATCTTTTGTTGGATATTCATGCTGTCACTCCATGGACTGCTGCTTTGACTCTGTCTCAGTGGTCATACCACATCTCTTCAGCAATAATTATGCAGTATAGGAAGCTGTCACCTTCAGCCTTGTAGTGATCCTGACAAACTTGCATACAATGTTCTTTTTATTCTTGTGTTAGCCTTAATGGGATCCATCTGGTGCAAACTTTGCTTTATTCCAGCGTCGCCACTGTAATTTCCAGTGTACTGAAGCCAATACACATCTTCCTGCACACTTCCCTGGTTGTAATCTCCAGATTCACACAGATGACCTGACTGAACACTCTTCATTTCACGGTGTGACAGCTGTGCAGAATGTGGCTTGTCTGTCACATCAATGTTGCCACTGCAGAAAAGCACCACCCACTGCCCCACTGTGCTCATATCTACTGTTTGTTGTTCATAATTGTTCAACAAGCATCAGTGTCAAACGGTCCATTTTTTTCTAGTCATCTTTTACACATTTTTCCTTCATATGCACTTCAATGTCAGACATCATTTTGTCATACTGCCCCTCTGCTGCTATCTGTTGCTATCTCTATTGCCATGTCACCAACATATGCCTCCAGCACTCATGGCCAGTATAAGAAAATAGAAAGCATTACTTTCAAAGAAGTGCTCAAATAAGTTATTTGATTAGCTCTTTATGCTCCAACAATTACATTGACTAGCTGTCCACTGTTTGCAATGGAGGTTTAGTCTTCAAGCTCAAACATAGCTGGTGATGTGAGGTAGTTAAATCCGAATTTCTGAAACTATAGTCTAAATTCTGCTGAAATTTTCCTGTTGGAAACCCTCATTTCCATATTTAATAGCTTTGTATGAAGAAAGTTTCCTTCAACGTATCCTTAGCATTCTTTGTAAAATGTGAATTTTCAGTACTTTATATTGTTTGTATTTCCTGTGAATGCAAATGTGCAACTGAAATAAAGATCTAGAGTAATCTACGTATGACATACTGCAGGTATTTAAGAACCAGCTTATCAATCAGAAGAAGACCTTGGTTCTTATGCTGCTACATTTTTATTTTTTCACTAATACAAAAAAATGTATTCTAAATAATTTTCTAGCATCTTTAATAATGACCTAAGTGATGGTATAGCCTGGATAGAGTACACAATAACCAAATTTATTGAAGTTTCTGAAATGGGAGAAGAAGTTGATATGCTGGACAGCGTGTCTGGTATGTGAAGAGATCACAATGAGCTGGAAAAATGTACCGAAGGGAACTACATAAATATGAAACCTGTTTCACAAAGATGTCCTTGTGTTCCTGGTAGACAAATTTATCAAGAATTGGTAAATAAAGTCAGTCATGTTTTGAAGGGAAGATAGCTGCTGAAATTCATCTCCCTTTCTTTGGTACAAATGGAACAATACTTGGAGTAGCACACACAGTTTGAATTCCCATGTACCTGAAAGACTGAACACACTGGATCAAGTTCAGCTAAGTACGCCCTAATGTTCAAGGAGCTGGAGCACAAGACATATAAAAGGAGAAGCTGAGAGGTCTGGGCCTGTTCTCTGTTAAGAAGTGCACGCCAAAGAGAAATCTTAGTGCTGTCTGATAATGGGAGAATAAATAAAAGACAGAGCTTAATACTTTTATAGGTCTACAGGCATCAGGATGACACAAATAATATGAGAATTCTAATCAACATAAGAAAATACATTTTTATCATGAAAATGGTTAAACACTGGAATAAGTTGCCCAGGGAGGCTATATAATGTCCATCAATGAAGATACTCAAAATATTCTAAGCATCTTGCTCTAAATGCTTGGAATCTGAGCAGGACATTGGACAAGATGACTGCTGGAGGTCCCTTCCAATTATTCATTAGATAGTGTCATTATCTTCACTTTAATCTGTCATACTATTCATGCTGAAATAAATGGATGAGTTCAATCTTACCTACCACATTAACCATTTGTTCCAGTTCCCTGCTTCGTGCAAAAAGTTCTGTAACAGCTGATGAGGTAAATCTGGATTAAGAAACTGAACAAGGTTCTGTCAAGGTTTTAATTTTCAACATAATTACAACACATAAGACTAGAAGGTTATATAACTCAGGTGGTGGCATAGTGATCTGTTTTCTTATGTCACATGAAAGACATTGTGAATGATATCCCAAGTAGCTAATTGCAAGACTGCTTCTAATCAGGACGCTAGAAGAATTCTGTGCGACTGACAGCTGGGCAATGAGAATCATTTTACATTTGGATATGTTGCTTTTTGTTTGTTTAGTAATTATCACTGATTCCTCTTTAATTTTCTGTTCGCTAATTTCTCTGTATAGTATTTTCATAGGTAAGACTTTGGAAAATAACTTGAGTGCAGGAAGATGTGTATACACTGAGGATTATGGAAACTCTACAGTCCAGAAACTTAATTTGTTTTCTGTAAGATAGTCTTCAGTAAGCTCTTTGTATGTTAATATGCTCCCTGTGCTGAAATCTTCCTTATCTGCACATTTTTTATTTTTTTTTTTCACCGAGTGGCCTGAGATGTTTAATTTATTTTCCAGATTCGAAAAGAAGAATTATCATTATGTTCTTCCATATATGTTTTGAAATAATCCTCCTTAAGGTTTAAATATAATTTTCTCATTGTCTTATTTTCTTAATCTACAGTAATATATTCGTAATTTTTTTTGTGTGTTTCCCTTAAATTCTACGTAATTATGAAGTATTTCTTCTGATATTATTTGCTTTGGATATTATTATTCTCTAATAATTTTTGTCCATCAGGCTTCTAGTTCCTCACAGTTTGCTAATTGTGTGTATGCATGCGCATAGTTGGAGCTGGTGTATTACATTTTTGTCATAGTTGCTTCGAACGATTTCTTGTAGTATCATTGAAAACAAACCATGGTTGATGCTTGCTGTATTTATTTCTGCTTAACATAATTTAAATATTTTAAGGTAAAATGTAAATGTCTTTATATACACATGCTTTCATTAATCCTTTCAAATATTCTCTTACAGTCCCTAAAACTCTTATTTTCCTTTGAAATATTTAATTTACAGATTGAGAATACCGAGTTTTTAACATGATTTTCTAGTGTTTTAGGTGGAAATTTATGTCTTAAGGTTTTGGAAGGGATACTATAATTTGATAATAGATTTGTATGTGTTATCTAAGGACTTAAATGTTAAATCTCTCAGACTGAGTAAAACAATTAGATTTTACACCAAGATAACGTTTATTTATTTGAACACTTGCATCTATATTATTATGCGGATGTATATGCAGACAGTTAAAATGCACTTGTCACCATGTATTTCTCTGATGTGCTCTGATAAAAATTGGAAGCATAAAATAATTCATTTTTCTTAGTTATCTATTAGAATCTTCTCAGCAAAACTGTATGTTGTGGTTTTGTAGAGGACTATTTCTGAACAGGCGTATGAAAATGACTCTACTTTCACTTTTTCTGGATTTAGTAGATCACAAAATTCATCATGTCCTTTTTTTTTCAATTTGTCACAATTTTTAAATATAACTTCTACAGTTTTCTGGAGGCAGAATGCCTCTGTGATAATAATGATTAATATTTGTACTACCTTTAAGTATGGAAAAATAACTATTACAATCTTGTCAGAACATTGAGTCAGATGGAACTTTTTAAGTGGGTCTGTCCACATCTAATTTTTTGAGTGATTTTTTTAATATAGACATACATAAGATAAAATTTAAAAACAATGAAAGCTAACTCTTTTAGCCTTTTTCAAAGATGCAGACTTACCCTCTATCTTTACACACTGGGGACTCTAGCCTACTTGTTTCTCCTTTCTTTTCTATAGTTCTACTTTCTTATCCACTTCAGTATACTAGCATTTCATCCTGAGAAGGCAGTTGCTACTACTTGCCTATCAGCAATTTCTATATGACCCAAAAGTTCTTTTTTTTCCAAGGAAAATGAGATTAAACTAATGTAATTGTATATAGGTAACACAACTAATATAATAGATACCATCTGTACCATTTTAGCTAAGTTTTGATTATTTCTAGTGTTCCAAAAGCCATTAAAAGAGGAAGAAGTCTTTTCTTACATCAGATAGATTTATCCTCTTATGAGCTGTTAACATTTGTAGCTAAATTAAAGCATTTGGCCTTGAGTCTTAATTGTTGAAAATTAGCGTACCTAAGAGATCAAATGCAAAATGTTATGAATGCCATTTATATAGCACAGTTGTGATAAAAGTAAATGGGAAATATGTTCAATAAACAAAACAGAAAAATTACAGAAGGCACACATTATCAAAGGAATGACTTCTCATATTATCAATGACATAAAATCAATAAATAAAAAATTAATCTGATAATGCAACAATTAATTTCACTTTGCCTTTAATTTCAATTACACTCCCTCCCTCCCTTCTCTTCCTCCCTCCCTCCCCCCGTCCCTCCCTTCTCTTCCTTCCCTTCCTTCCCTTTCCACCTTCCTTCCTATAATAATATGGCTTGCTCACTCTGGTATTCTTCCAATTGTCTAACTCTTTTTTACAGTCCTTGTTTACCACATGAGAAATGTGCTAAAATATTATTATTTTATACAATTTAATAGGAATTTCCATGTCATATTATCACTCCTTCAAACTATACTGTCCATGAAGATGTTAGGTTTAATGCAATTGTCCTCCATAGTCCAGTAATGAGATGTGGCATGTACAAAAACAATTGTTGTGGTTACTTTTCACATTTTTCTGAAGCAGGAATATCTTAGGCACATTTCTGAGAATAATTTATTTCACAATCCCTCCTTTCACTATCTGAAAGCTATTACTGTTTTGAAAATAATGATTTCATTAAAAGGCTTTGTTCGGTAAAGTATCCCTCTTCATATTTGAACTAACTAAATACCACAGTGAAGATTTTAATGCACAATTGTGTTAAGAATATTCATTTTAATGGAAGAACTACAAAAGACAGAGGAAAAACAAAAATCAAGACCTTGAAAAAATAAGACATTTAAATATACAATGAATTGCAAAATAAAGAAAAATTTTATATAAAGATACTTTTAAAAAAGAGGTCTTACAGAGAACAACTTACACTATTCATTCTATTCATTCCTACACTTTGAGTCTTTATTATTATTATTAATTTCATCAAAACTAAGCAATTACTGCATTGTTACTGTATACTCATGCAGCACTACAAAATCCCCAAAGTACTGGACATCTCACTTTCTACGTACACTGTTAAAATTGAGAAAAGAATGTTGCACTGTTTTGGAGGCTGCAATGCAAACTGCCAGAAATATAAAGATATGGTATTGCACATTGCAGTACACAAAAATATACAAGCATCATGAATAACTTAAAATCTATTCCATAGATGATCACAATATCAAAAATCTTCTGATTGCACTTCTATTATTACAAAAAAAATTTGATTGATAAATTGCCAGTGAAATCAATGTCTATTACAATAAAACTCAAATGTATGTTACACTAATTTTTAGAGTACATTTAAAGCAATATATTTACACAGACACACCGATAACTCTTGGTGCATGTTCTCTTTCGGTCTCTCACGACTTCTAGAAAAAATTATTGAGTAAGAATGAATTCAAGTACTTTCCTGATTACAGGGACTTGTGTGACCAAGAATGTTCTGAAATAAAAACAAAACTTTAAAGTGCACACAAGAGACAGAAGAATGAAAAACTGGAAGCAATTTTCACTTACATTAATCTAAGATGGCAATTCCTATTACTGCTATTGCTCTGCTGTTGGCTGATAAGAGTGTTGCTATGACCTTATGAGCTGAAGTACACAAGACAAAACGGCACATGTGTAAAGAATTTTTTCAAGGAGTGGATGCTAAAACTTCCATTGACAGGAATCATATTTGTATTAGAAACCTATCAGCATCTAAGTTGAAAAAGTGATCTCTGAAGAAAAGTAATGTTTATTTTCAGTGGTTTTACACATATTTCAGCTACTGCGTAATATCTGTTTCTACAGAAATAGGATATCCAAGCTGAAAAATTTCCAATGGGATGATTTTATTTTCTTTGGATAGCATGTACATTGCATAATATTTGTGTATTTGTTTTGTTTTGGTTTGCTTTGTTTTTTAGTGTCCCAGGGAAAATAAAAAAATCTTTGAGAATTTGGATCTAGACAATATGACTCTTGTAAACACTCCCAAGAGTTTTATCATTTTTTAAACTTCATCTCACCATGCATACAAGAACAAAATGAAGGTGTGCAGCTGGAATGTTATTATCAGAAGACAGAATAAAAGGAAAAAATAATTCTGAAACATAAAGCTGATTGAATTTCTCTTTTAAACCTTGAAAATAGTAATTGCACTGTTATTGCTATCTGGAGAAGCATTTATCTCTCACAACTCCTAGGTTTTCACGAAAGTGATAAAAACTATTTACAAGATAAATCATCAGTTTTTTCCATTACTACATTGTGATAAGTTTATATTGTCTATTGACTGAGGTGACATGAATAATTTGAGATAATTTTAGAAGCAGAAGCACTGTGACAGTAAAATTATCTGATGTTATAAAATACAATCATGTAGCTGGAGATGACAATGGACCTTAGGACATTCTTGAAACTCTCAACTAAGATGAAACACAACTGCCTACAAAAAATAATTAAAATATGCAAAAATAAAAGGGGAAAAATAATTATGGCTAAGCTGTCATGGAACTGGATTTGAAGACATCACCAATATGAGACAAATGAAGGAGAAATGAAAATAATTTGTGTTTGTAACAGAATCAATTATCTCCTGTCTCATTTATACATGACAATTTTGTAAAGTTCGTCAGTTTTGTGCAACAGCTTTCAGGGCAACATTCCTGTTATTTATTTCTAAATAAATAAAAGATAAAGATAATTATCCCTGTGTAGAGCCGGGGATCTTAACAATAATCCTCTCAACAGAATGATGAGAGATAGTATATTTAGATGGATCTTATACAGGTGATATATGACATAATACAAAGAGAAAAAGGCTCACCTTAGATGAAGAAGGCTCGCAGATACTCCACTCGGGAGGGATCTCCAGAAAGAGATCCTTCTCTGGTGGAGGCCAGCCCTTAAATGGGGCTTGGGGAGAGGTGGAGCCAGGCTCCACCCCCTCCAATCACACAGGTATCATTGCCTTCACCTGTGCCCCCATGGCTGACTCAATGCTCACCTCAGGTGATCAATCAGTGGCTCAGGCTGTGATTCAGCAGTTCCCCTACACCCTGTAATTCAATTTTCAAGTAATAGATTGAACAACATTAGCTCCAAGGAAAAGTATTTTCTAAATATGCATGTTACTCCAAAATAATGACTCCCATTTATTTCCACAGAAACTACAGCAAAGTGCACAACAACACGATTTTGACAGAGAAAATTCTCAATGACAAAACACACATATATATAAATATATATATTTTTACATAGTCACCACCATTATCCAATCTGTGCATGTGACCTGATCAAGGTGCTCTTCATTTCATTTGTGACAGTTGTTCATGGCTGTCTGGAACATTGCTTGTCTTTCATGTCAGTGTTGTTACTGGTGAAACACGACACCTGCTGCTTCAGTGTGGTAACATCTAGTTAACATTCAGACAGTACTGATGATTGTCAATGGGTGCCATTTTTTCCACATGGAGGAGTTCAGTGAAACACCTTTGCTTCATATGCTCTTCCATATCAGTTGTCATTTTGTCAGACAGTTCTTCTGCTGTTATCTGTTGCACAACAACAAAATTTAATGTAATATTTGCAGGATCATTCAAGCTCTAGTGTTATGCCACCAACATCCATCTTTGATATTGTGAATCAACATAATAAAATAAGAGGCATTATTTTCCGAGGAAACCTCATACATTGGATTCTGCAAGGTTGTGTCAGTAAGGAACCCCACAGCTGCCTCTGAACTTTTAGGTTGTCCTTTACGATAGGCCTAGCTGCAAAGCATATCCTGAAATAGAAAATCATCTCAGCCTCTTCTCCTTTCAAATACGTTAAAAAAGATTTTGTCTGCAGATGAAAATGTCATTGCCATCAAAGTCTTATTTTGCCACAGCAGAACAAGATCAGTTTCTTAGAGAAACAGTCAGCTGGTTGCTGTATGTGCTTCTCTCTTTCCTCAAAGCTGCAAGAAACCCTTGACAAATTCACTTCACTTGCTCATGGGTTAAAATCAGGGAGAGTGAATGCTATTGCAGATCAGTATTTGAATGTTTTGCTAAAATTATCCTCAGGTGAGGTAGCAAACATTCTCTATCTATCACTGAGAAAGAGAAAAAGTACCTAATTCTCGAAAATAAAGGGAAAAAAGTAAAAAGGTAGGTACTAAGAAAGGATAAAGTGGAGCAACTTACTTTTGTTACTGTACAATAAATGATAAATGATCACACATTATGTGAGAGTGCACATACACAAAATATTCTCATTTCCGTGTTTTACATGCACATGTGTGCAGGTAAAAGCATACTCCCACTTTCAAAGGCCTTGTGAGTTATCAAGACCAGCACTGAGAGGGCAGGGTGTGCACACATTTCCCTGACGATGATGTAGGTGCTCTACCTCTGCCTGTACCTGTAGCTGCATACAGGCATAACCATACAATCTGTTAATTCACATGCAGAAAAGGAAGTCACCTACAAGCCAAAACACAAAACTAAGCTGTTGGTTCCCACATGTTGCTTTCCAGAGTGCTACTCCATCAGATGGGGTGCAGCTGCTCTCATCAGCTGAAGAGGAGATTGCCATGTCCAGCCAGAGCAAGAGTTGTGGCGTCATGGGGTACATCTGGATGTGTCTGACTGCTACTTCTTCCACTGCAAAGTCTTTTCCCTGCCCCTGACTGCATTTTATGCTTTCTTTAGATTTCTTTTCTGGTTATCTTTTTCTTTGCTTCAAAAGTTTCTATTACACATTAGTGTTTAATTTCTCCGAGGTATGTTTTCCTCTTTAACATGATCAATTTCTGCCAAAAATCCTTTCACGCAATTTCATGTATTCAATCTATATGCACATTTTTTTCTAAAGAAGATGTATTATCCAGGACATCTGCTAAATGTGAGCTGTGAAAACACATGACCTCATAGGATCAGGGAAGAACTTTACCCTTATGAATGATACACATCAGAGATTTTGTTACAGTCTTTTTGAGATTTTTATTTGATTTTTTTTCTATGAAAGTAGTCTACTGAAGAAATATTCACAGATTTAAAATGAAAGCCAAACAGTTTCATATAAAAACAGGAAGTCACTCATATATTTCAGAATAATGAAGTGATTTTTTATACTAAGTTAAAAAAGTGAAGTAGAAACTAAGAGGGGAGAGAATTAGAAACGAATTGATCACGTTTTCATGCAAGCAATTTAGTAATCTGGCAGGATTTATAATTTACCCTACTTGTAAAATCTTATATCTTGACTGCAATTTCTTACATGTAATGTATTTTAAATTATTAAGATGTTATTATATTCTTAGTAGTGACACATTTTATTATCTTTTGGATGTTAAACCACTTGATATTGTAATGTGTAATTAAGCCTGAAGCATACATACTTGGTTAATGACATTTAGAATTGCTGAACCAAGCTTGCAAGTCATTTCCTTATTGGTAAGGCCTATTTAGCAAAGAATTTAGAAAATAGTTTCATTAGTTCTTCAGTTAAACTATGTCTTAATAGCACTCTATTAAAAATCATTGGATCTTTTTATTTTCCCTGAAACAATGTTAATTAGGATCTGCACAAAACATCCACTTTCATTTTATGTAAATGGAACTTCTAACAGAATAAATATTCCTTCTGAAAGAGAAATTGTGATTAGACTGGTACTTCACACTTATCTAGTATGTCTGTACAGTATTTTACTCTCAGCAGGACTTGTTAAATCACACATAGCATGGTGTTAACACAACACAAGGTTTGCAGACGAATCCTGTCTGGGCAGCTCAGAATAGCACAAGGAAAATTTTTTTGTACCAAGGTGAGAAACAGTGAAATGTGATGAATCCAGTGTTTGGCTAATAAGTACCATCTTCTAATGTTTCCCTCTGCAGTTACCATTCTTGCTACTGCAAAAATGTGTTTTTGTATGTTTGTTTGTTTGTTTTTTGTTTTTGTTTTATTTGAGTTCCTTATATGTTTGAATTAAGCCTTTTTATGTTCTTTGTTTTGTGCTTGATTATAAGAATAAAAATAGGTTGTGTTGTGATATTTTGTCTTGTGCTTTGATGAACTGTGTTGATAGGCCTGCCAGTTTAAAACACTTTTTTTCCTAGAAGGTAAATGCTGAGTAGAAATGTTATTTGTAGTTCATAAGAAGAAAATAATAAATGTATTATTGCTTTCTTCTATTGTAAAAATGTTGAACGTTGACACATGCTACAGGTTGATTAATTTTTAACTGATGCATGAAAGTTACATTACTTGAAAATATATAAAAGAGGAAAGCTTGAGTGAAATATGTTGAAAATGCTAGGCCTGAGAAACTGCTGTATTTCATAAACCACTGGAATGGCTTGCCTATTCCTATCCTCACATTCCCTGTAGTGGGAGGTATCCCTGCCTATACAGGGCCATTGGAACTAGATGATCGTAAAGGTTTCTTCCAACCCAAACCATTATACAGTTCTATGACTTATAAATTATTTACATGAACTTATATGAATTACGTGAGTTAAATAATTTACATGATTGTTTTCTCTTATCACTAGATATGTAATTCCTGACCTGGTAATCATAAAGAACTGTCATGGAATTTGCAGGGGTAAATATAATTAGAAGATTCGTAGAAGGCTGAGTCACTGCTTGCATTCCCAGATATTTAGATTACAAAATGCACTTCTGTTCTTGTATACATTACCTGACTTCAAGGAAAGACATTTTGCCCTGGGTTAAATGACTGTGTTCACTTTACAGCAAAACTGGAAGTACAAGCAAAACAGCAAGTACATCCAGAAGATATTCATTGCCCTGGAGGAGAACATTTAATCTACATCAAAACAAGTATTCTCTGTAGTCGCTTCTTTTTATCTACAAACTATAAATTTATCTTACAGTAACTAGTTTATGCTTAGGTATATATAGTAGGAGAACTAGTAGTGAGGTAGATAGAAGGAAACAACCACAGATTTTTATTTTATTTTAATTTTCCAGCTCATATCAGATAATTGTATTTAGAACTGTGAAAATTTATACAAGGTTTAATTCACTTAGGCAGTGCTTTTTGACAGGTTCCATGCTGTAGCAAGTGTCTAAGTAAGAATCAATTTTAGTAACAAGTAACATCTGCCACTATCAGTAGGCATTTATTAATTAAACAAACAAACAAACAAACAGGAGAAAGGGAATGGATAAAATAGGCTGCGCTTAAACTTTTTAAGGGAATATAAGGATCACATAAACATATGTAAGAAGATGACAAACTGAAAATAATAAAGCTTTTAAGTCCTCTATAGATACTGCTATAGAGTATACACACATATCTCTTTGAAGTTCTATTTCACAGAATTAAGAATTGTGGGAGTTGAATGGGACCTCTAGAAATCATCTAGTCCAAACCTCCTACCAAAGCAAGCTCCCTAGACCAGGTTGCACAGGTTGCACATTTGAGTCAGTACCTTGTGGGTAACTCTCAAATTAGCTGTCTGTGGTGCTGAATGCTACTTCAAATCATATTTATACAATCTTAGAATTGTAAAATGGTATGGCTGGAAGGGACCTTTAAGATCATCTGGTTCCAACCCACTCTGCTATAGGTAGGATCACTCCCAATAGAGCAGGTTGCTCAAAGCCCCATCCACCCTGTTCTTGAACACCTCCGGGGTGAGACATCTACAACCTCTCCGGCTACCTGTTCCATTGTATCACCACACTCACAGTTAACAATTTCTTCCCAATATCTAGTCTAAATCTCCCCTTTTCCAGTTAAAAGCCATTTCACTTTGTCCCGTTGCCAAATGTCCATATAAAATGTCCTCCCCAGCTTTCCTGCAGGGCCCCTTCAGGTACTGGAAGACCATATAGCCTTCTATCACCTAGGCTGAAGAGCCTGCCTGTCCTTGTAGGGAAAACGCCCTCGCCCTCTGATCAACATCATGGCCTTCTTCTGGACCAACAATTCCATGTCCTTCTTGTATTGGGAGTCCCAGAACTGGACACAGTGCTCCAGGTGGAGTCTCACGAGAGCAGAGTAGAAAAGCAGATTCATCTCCCTCCACCTGACTGCCACTCTTCTCTTGATGCAACCCAGGATACGGTTGGCTTTCTGGCTTGCAAGTTCACATTGCTGGCTCATGTTGAATCTTTAAACAACCAACACTCCAAAACCTTTCTCCTCAGGGCTGCTCTCAAGCCATATTACTCAACAGTCTTTATACAACTGGATTAAGTCCCGAATCTCCACGTATAAGGGTTTAGACATTATAAACTTGAGTGTACAAAAAAATATTTTTGATATCTAAACTTTGGTATCTGATCATCAGACCTTCCTGTAACTTAAAAGTATTCCTTCTTAGTGTTTAAATTTTCTCTAAGGATTCAAAATATTCATATTCTTCTTGAAAACATCCATGTTATTCTTAAAATGTCATATTTCCACATTATCTTTTCAATAATAATTATAATAAAACTAATTCTAATGCATAAAATTTACATATTTATAAATATTATAACTATTTTTCCCTACTCACATTCATTATTTGTCCATTTATCCATGCAGAAATTATCTTTACACTCTTTACAATGGAAATTTTATTTCAAGGTGGAAATTTAATTACTAGTCCATTTTTAAAGCAGGAAATCTACTACTAATATTATTTATTGTTTTTGTTAATATAGAAGAACAGAAAGGATATAAGAACTGATATTCTTGTAGGAGAATATTAATTACCTATGTTAAAAAGACAGAAATAGCAAGAAATGAGATCTGGACTTTCATACAATTATTCAGCAGTAATATTTGAGCATTGGCCATAAATTGAATAAACTGCAGTGTATTCCATAGTAAAATTTTTTCCTTTCCTCCTACCGTGTAGATCTTCCTTTCTGAATTCTTCTCTTTATTAAAATTCCTGTGTTATTGTGGATGGTAAATAAAAATGTTTTTTAAAAATAATGCATTCTTCCCTCTCTGTAAATTTTTACAAAACTTCTGTGAATCTTTTCTATCTGTGATATCTTCTAAGTATTCTATACATCTATTGTTCATATACCTATGTTTAGTCAGTCTGTTTTTGTTGCTATTATTGTTGTTAGAAACGATGTGTAGGTACAACTGTGAAAATTTCAACTGAAAATCTGTTCTTATATACACAATGTATAACTAAACTTATTTGGATATGATAATTGTCAATACTGATATAAATCACTCATAATAAACATTGATATTTAACTGCAGCATCAGTGGTTGTGTGACAATGGCCTCTTCTACTCTGGTGTACTGATACTCTTTGGTAGATTGACACCAAATTGCAAATCCCTAAACTGCTTTTAAGATTCAGTGGTGTAAGAAGTTGGTGGGACCTGAATTCAACAGAAAATTAAGCAGTAAATAACATAAATAGTTAGGAATGTACTAGAAATTTTTTCAAATATTAACTATGTCAAGCAAAGATAATAATCATTGATGTGAGTGTTTTCAGTAAATACAGCATGCATGTGATCCTGTAGAGACTTTAGAAGTCACTCTATATTGCACAGTACATTAATTATATTTTTATTTCAGGCAATGTCATTATTAGTCCCACAGACTGGCATCAGTCACTTTCTGTTCTCCAAGCTGTGGATCACTGCTATTAGAATTTTATTAAATTGGTTAAGAAAAATTCTAAACTCCTATGAAAATAAAGAGAGCTATAAAGTATTATGAATAGGTAAAGAATACATATTTCAAAGAAAAATCCAATAGAAGGAAAAACTGATAAATACATATAAAAATACAGACTAATGCATGTTTTTTCTTATATATTAAAAAAAAATAAAAAAGAATCTTAGTTTAAAATTTCCCTTGTTAAGCTTATTAAGAGGGATTGGAATGATCCATCAAAATAGGAGAGGTGCGATGAGAAGAGAGAAAATAAAAAATACAATTTTTATTATTAATAAAGCCTCTCATTGATTTCAGTGACATCAAGACCAAAAGAATAATTAGATTAAAATGTAAATGCATTGATACAAGATTTTTGCTCTGCAATTTATATTATACTTTAACAATTTAAATAAACCTACTAAAAATATTTATTTTATATAATTCAGATAACTAGATTTTCTTATGAATGTCTTGTACTCTTCATTTAAAATTCTGTTTTTTTTTTGAATGCTTGTGATAGAATGTATTTTTGTCATTCTCTCTTTACTCATTAGCTTCAAAGGTGGTGGGAGGTGGTGAGGAAGAGTAAATGAAATGACGAGGGAAACATGAGAAAAAAAGAAGTGATCTGATGATCACACCATCCTATTTTGAGCAGGAGCACAAACAGATAATGAAACGAGTTAAATCATATTGACATTATTATTGAAACATATTTCTTCTACAGCCTTTAATAAGTTAAAATTACACAAAATACTGTTAAAGAACTTTAGAATAATCATTGTGTTATATAGTTTTAATTATAATACAGTGTTATATTTAAGGAGTGATGGAGTCACAGTAGTGACCCGGAGGAACAGTATAGGGCAATTTATTGAGCTTACAATATTATGCAATTGCATATTTGAAGGACATACACTAATCAAAGCAGAAATATATCTTATAAAGAAAAATAAGAAACAAAAATCAGAATATGTAGTATTTAATAAGCACAATTTAATCATATTCAGTACCATTATTTTAAAGTTCAGTGGTGTATATTATGTATAAACCATCAATTGCATTTTGCAATTAAACTATATTTACAATGTAAATATAAGCTCATGAAGGTTTCTCCTTTTGTTGGTACTGACTTATTCATGTTAATGTTCCTTAATATAAATTCTTTTATTTTAAATATTTTGAATTTTGAGTAAAATAGTTTGGATCTGCACTGTTTTGTTTTTAATCATGACAAGTAAGAAAAAATGTCCATAAAAGTGGTTTAATTTACTTAAATTTTAGTATTTTCTAGTAGTATCGAATTTTAGATGATGAGCCTTTCGTTTTCATCACAAAATAAGATAGTACTGTTGGGCTAGGTTAATATGCTTGAGTTGTGGCTGGACTCAATGATCTTGAAGTTCTTTTCCAACCTGAGCAATTCTATGATTTTAAAATTGATTAAAATTAGCAGAATCAAATGAGGAATAATATCAGCATGCTTCATGCCTCTTTGTCAAATAATGTCCCTCTTCTAAAATTAAGATAAATCTACATCTAGTACACATAATACTAAAAGGAGTTTTTAGGGAGCCCCAATCAAATCATGTCTTGTTTTAGCACTGTGTTCAGGATCATTAATTTTCTCATTTCCAGCACTTGAAAGGAGTAAAAAGGGAGGTATTTTATTCATAATTGCATTGTATGCTTGTAAAGTTATAGATTTCATATTTCCAAAGAAGGTAAGAAGTCCACCCGCATACACAAACATACTTGGTAAGGAGATTAGAAAATGTGCTAAAAAATTTCATTGCTGCTTTATTGCAATTTCAGTTACCCAAGGAAGGAAAAAGAAGTGGCCTAAGATAACCATAATTCTACTAGGAGAATTCTTTAAAAAGTTAACAGTGCAGAATTGATCTGTATGTAATTTAAAATCCAACAGTTAATTAGTATAAAAAATAGCATTGCAGTAGCTTCTTAAAGCTAAAACTGCCAAGGGGAACACCGTCAAATTTTCATGGTGTGTAGAAAGACACATTTCAGAGCATAGCAGTTACATCCCTAAGAGGCTATGGTAGTTAGCAAGATTTGATAATGCACAGCATTTACTACCCTTTATGGAATTTTGGAGAAGGAAGATACTTGTGGAATTATGGACCATAATACTAAACTGATATTAAGTGGGCAAAAAGAAAGCTAAATAATATAGGCCTGACACTGACAAGAGCTTCTACAAGTAGTGGAAGGAAGAACAGTGGTATTTTCATTGCTTTATTTCTGAAAGTTCTTAACGGTTTAAAATCTGCTGACCTTCAAAATACTAAAAATACTTAAATGGAAAATGAGTAATATTTTGTCAATACGTTGAATAAATTTGGCATTAATAAGTTCACAGAAATGTTTATCTTTCTTTTCCTTCTGTTGAGGAGACCTGTATTTATTAGTCTAATCTAAAATGCAAGAATGATATCAGTGAAAAACAAGAAAAGGAAATGCACGTATGCTTCTTTATTTTCTTTTTCATAGATTTAGTGCCAGTTAAGTTGATTTACAAGAAGTGATAAATAGATAGTCAGGGAGCCAAATTCCTTTTTTAAACTTGAATGAAATTATTTATAGAGATTTGTCTTAATCATGTTTTGGATAAAATTAGGCAAATATTTTATAATCATCAGTGAGTCATTTTTATTTTCTTACGCTAAGGACAGTGTTAAGGAAGCATCATTGAAAGTACTGTTTACAGGGTTTGTGATCAGTGTCCTCATTGACTTTTTTTATCAAAGAGGAAGAAGCAAGACCTCAGACAGCTTGATTTCAGAAGTAGTATTTAATGAAACATTTAACAGAACGGAATTCAACAAAAATGACAACTGAAAGCTTGCTTTAGTAATTATGCACCTTTATTTGTGACAGTAGCAGATGCACTTAAACAATCAAGCTGAAACTTCAAACCATTATTATGACATCTGATAGAGACAATTCAACTATAAAGCATTATTTGTTTATTTTCTTCTTTTTTTGCTGCTTGTCTCAAACAGAAGGTATTGAGTCGCTGTTTCATTCTCTGCATCTTTGTAGACATTTTGATTATTGAATAAATAATAAGCTATTTAAATAGAGAATTGAATATCAAACTCCAATCACACCAGTCTTCATAGAAAATCCATTAAACATTCAGTAGTTGTTTTGACATTACATGTAGAGATGTTCCATACCCTGAACTGTATTCTTCATAACATTTAATATTAATTCAGTGATTCTGTGATTAATGACATCCAAGTAAAATGTATGAATGTTAGGAAGGAGGAAAGTTGCATCAGTATGAACTTCAGTGAAGCCTGGTACACTAAAAAGAGAAGAATTGCTGATAATTTGTGTCTATTAACTTTAAAATTAAATTTACAGAGCTTTTTATGCTATTTATATTTTGATTTATCTTTGTGTTTGTATTGCTTTTTATATTTATTGTACTTACTTAAAAAAGAGTTGGATCTTAATTTAGCAGTCTGAAATCCAGGCTTTTTTTCTTAAAGTGATTGGATTATTTCTATAATCCTCTTCTATATACACGGAGAAAATGCGACTAAGTCCATCCCAAGATAAATCTCTAAACTCCCCTCCCCTCCTCTCCCCTCCACTAAGAGTGACATGTATTATAAAGCATATAACTGATTGATATTCAAAATCTCAGACTCAAAAAGAAGGATGTATTCTAGTCCTGGGAAAGATGCTAATGTCCAGGGGTGTAACAACATCTTCATCAGTACACCAATTATTACAGATCCCCAAATTTGCCTCCAGCATTCACTAGCTGCCATGGAAACCTAATTCAGACTTGTGAATTACACTACAAGAACTTCACACCAAACTTCCGAATTCTACAGGAAACACAAAACCTTCAATAATTGTAACACTTTCAAATTTTTCAAAGGCAGGGAAATATAGATTTTGGGTAGATACTAAGCACTTCTAAAAATACATTTAGGAAAAACAAAGAACATTTAAATGGGTAGAACATGAATACTCTGTAAGTCTTAGTTCTATATAGCTTAGTTCTATGTAGTTACATTTGAAGCAGCATTTTTCTTTCTTTCTACTTGCTCAAAATTTACTGCAATCAAAACAGAAGCCTGTATGACTATAAAAATATTGAATAATAAGCCACTGTCTGCAAAAACACTAGAGGTTTTGCAACTGTTTATGTACTCATTAATAAATGTAATTTATTTATAGCTTGATCTATAAATAGTCACAAGCAATCAGACTTTGAAATCAGTAACTACTCAAAAACATCAACCTATCATTGCTACAATGGAAATTTGAGAGTCAGAAGAGACTGATGTTATTTCAATGAATTTGTAAAAGGACATTAACAGGTTTTGTAAAGTAGATCTAAACCTTATTTTGTTAATAAAATTATAATATTTAAACTTAAATCATGAAAGAAGTACAAATTTTATGAAATATAGTTTCAAGTTAAATTTATAGTAGTTATTTTTTATTTATTTTTAGATTCAGTATTTGAAGATCAATGATTTGACTATATATATATGCAGTAATATTGTCCTTTTGTTTTTATTAGCATAAAGCTGAAGAGTCAGCCTCATTTTACCCTACTATTCTTCTTATTTTTGTTACACTTACATTAAACTGTAATTACTTACCTATCATTATCATTTATCCTTTTTTCTTTATTCTCACTTCATTTAGAAAAGTTTTTTTTTTGCCTAATTTTCACAAGCGAGTACATGCAAGGTATGAAAGAGACTCAGAATACTAAATAAAAACATCTATCTTCTCACCAGTGTAATGTAGGTAGGTAGGTAGGTAGGTAGGTATGTTAGATCTGCTTGTAATCTAGATTTCAGGGGGACTAAGGAGTGAGGGGAAGCTGGAACCTTGGCCTTAAGCCTGATAGAAAAATGTAGAGATTTAGATAGTGAAAGGACTGGGGGAATGGTTTTAAGCTAAAAGATGGGAGATTTGGATTAGATGCCAAAGGGAAACTTTTTGCTGAGATGATGGTGAGGTGCTGGAACAGTCTACCTGGAGAACTGTGGATTCCCTATCCCTGGAGGTGTTCAAAGCCAATTTGGATGGGGCACAGGGCACTGTGAACTAGTGCCTGATTTAGGCATGCAGCAGGGTGATTGAATTAGAAGCTCGGTAAAATCCCTTCCAACTCAAGCCATTCTGTAATTCTATAATTCTATCATAGGTGGAAAGAGAAAATCAAGCCACTTAAAGCTACTTGAGGTAAATAAAAAAGCGATAATGTAGTTCAAGCACATCTGTTGTGAAACAGATTCTGACACAGTTCATTAGATGTCATATAAGTGTATGTTTTTCTTGACTCATATGAATTGCCCTGCACTTCATTTTTGTTGAAAGAACTACACTATTGATGCAACATTATTTCACCCATATGTAAAATCTAGCACCTCTCAGATTGCAGTTTATTGACTACATGTTGAACAAAATATTTACTAAAACTGACTAAATGAATGTCAAAGTCATAGATCCTCTGTGACTTAATATAAGGATTGTTGTTGCTGTTGTTTTCCATATCTGTATCTAAAATTATGAGCTTTCAATTTTCTCCACCAATGTTGATATTTCAATTTACAAAGAAATGCAGGATTTGCCACGCTGTATGCTCTACCAGTTTTAAGTGTTTCTGCTTTTTTCTCCTTTCTCCTTCCTCTGTTACATAAGTTATGAACATGTAACTTTAGAAACATATGAAGATTAACAAACAAAGAGATTAAGCATGTTTTAAAGGATAGCAGACCATGGCAACAAGAAGTACTGATGATGAGATTGAAATATCTGAAATATAAGGCTTTTTATTATGACAAGAATTCTGTTCAAGGCAGATACATGATGAGAACTTGAAGCTGCAAAGTCCAATTCTAGTGTTTCAAGACAAGCCAGTATGTTTTTCTACTATGTTTGAGAAAGGCCCAAAGAAAATTGAATTTATTGACATTTGATTTTGATAGATATTTATCTAATAGGAAAAAAAAAAAAACAAACTGTTTTATGGAAATTATTTCAAAAATATGTGATCATTGTACCTGAAAAAGCATGTTTTGCTTTTAAGCTTTTGCTGAGTACGCAAATATTGCTTTTCCTTGCAATACAAAGCATGCATTGGATTCTTACATGTAGAAGTACGAGAAAGAGTAATCAGAGCGGAAGCTCTGGAGCAAGATAAATAGCATGAGAAAGCAAGGCTGAGAACCAAAAACACCTCCAGAGAAAGTGGAAAAAACAAAGTCAAGTAAGCTACATGATGGCTGTGTGATGATGACCCTGACTGGAAGAGAGCATGGCTAGGATCAACTCATTACTTTTGTTGACATGTAAAGGTGAGTGGGAAAGTTAAAAGAGAAAACTTTGGAATGTATATAGGGGATGTTAGAACCTGTAATAAACGATTTGGATTATTCATGTGAGTCTGTGTCTCAGATGCTACACTAAAGCATCTAGATGTTTTAGTAATAGATGAAGTTTTTGGCAGGTGTGTATAAAACCAGAATAAATAATTTGGATTTATTGTAAAAATACCAGCAGATGTGAGATGATTTTGTAACTCAAAATAAATCGTTCTCCACTAGCTTCAGGGAGTTGCCAATAATGTACACTGTCATTTTGACCAGAAATGCTCAAGCTTTTTTGATTCTTCCCACTCTGTTTCCCCATAGTTACTGGTGAAAAAGATGCTACGGTGCACGTATAGTTTTTAAAAAATTATTATGGCAAAAAAATATCATCCCTAGATGATTTATAAAAATGTTTTTGTGTTTTCTAATTTTCTGTGAATTAGTGAAATATTTTTCTACAAAATGGAAGAGGAATTTGTAATTTAAGTTCAAAATCATTCTAAATGAATTTCATTACTACTATTATTAATATTAATATTATCTTCATCATTGTTAAGCGACTTATATTACTTTTAGCTAAAAGATTTTCAGCATCTACTGTAGTTTCCTTGGAAACAAATGGACCTGGAAAAAAAAAACTAAAAAGTACAAAACATTATTTTGTACATGAGTATTCCTAATTTGTGTTCGATGATTAAAATTTGTAGGCTCCTGAAATTACCTAAAGAAGTTTATCATAAAAAAAATGTAGTATAAAAATGTTCTCAGGTTTCAGTGATAGTGCAAGGAATTGGAAGTAACTATGGAAACTTTTTATTCTATTTCCATACTACGATTTAAGAATCAAAAATATTCAACTGAATATTTTGACTTAACCCTAATCATTTTGAGGAGGGAAAGTATAAATTAAAACAGAAACAAACAAACAAACAAAAACAACAAATAAATGTCAATGGAGATATTTTCCAATATTACAATTTCTATCAAATTCTTTTGCACGTGTAGAAATTCTCTACTGATAATTTTTCAGTCTAAAATGATTTTTGAGCATTTTTTAAATTCAAAATTAAGTGGCAAATTAAATTTATCAGTACCAGTTTAATATCAAAATCAATTTTCTTCTACCTTTCAGTCTATTTCAGTTGACAGTCCTAAACTATTAGCCATTGGCATGTTGAGAACTGACTAGACATGCATGTTGAAAAGACAAATACTGTGTCTCCATGTACAGATTCAGCACGATATGAATTTGCTCTACCCACACTCCATTCTAGATAAGCAAATTCTGGCTATAACCCAAGTGCCAAGAAATTGCATCATTGCTGCATAGTTTCCTGAAAAAAATACTATGCCAATGGTACTGTTTGTCTTGTAAGTTGGCACAAATGTACTTGTAGCCATTTCATATGATAGCAAATGAAATGTTGCTAACCTATTTTTATCTATATAATTTTTTTTCTCTCTCACTCTCCCTTTCCTTTTACATCTCAGCATTCTCAGCATTTTGTGTCTTTTGTGGAAGAAAGTGGTATTAAATGATGTTAAAACGCAGAAGAAACATATGGAAATTTTGCACTGAGTGCTGAAGAGTTCATCACACAATTCATTTCTGAAAGTTACAGATAGCAACTGCTTTAATTTTTTTTTAAATTTTAAATAAAAATAAAAGGGCAAACTAATCAGCATACTTTATTAATATTTCCTCTTCATGTTATCTAATCAAGATGATGTCTGAATTTCTTCTGTGCCCACAGAATATGTGTGTGCATTTAATGTGTCTTCTGAAGAGCCTTAGATGAAGGCAGACTTTCAGCTTTTTTCAAACTGACTCAGAATTTCAGCAGTAAAAATAAGTTAGATGTTCATAACCGATAGTAGCATTTCTAGTCATTGGACAAATGATGTTTTAAATTCCAGTGCATATTAGATTTTTATTTAAATATGCACCTATTTATTCTTTTTCAGATTCATAAGAATTATATAAAATAAGCCTGAACATAGGTTTGTATTTCTGCATGACCATGTGATAAACACAAACAAGACATAAGCATAGTACTGAAAAATATTACGAAATTTTCTTAGAAATCCTCTCAGATTTCATGCACATAAACTGCATTTGGTTTTGTTCTTTTGTTTTCCAGTTAGTTTTGAAGATGTTCAGAAATTCTTATTTCGTTTTCTTTCTAGTGGAAGATCACAGGGTTGTGCTGAAATACCTACAATCTTTAAGTGACATACTACTATTGTATCATCCAATCAAGTGCTTATTCACTCACATGCAGGCTCCTTTCTCCAAACTCACAAGGAAGAACTTCAACCTACAAACTTCAGGAAAGAAAAGAGGAAGGAAGAGAAGAGTTACATTCTGCATGTCTGCTGACAGCAGTCATAGAAAGCAAGATTTGTGAAGAATAAATAACATTTAAAAAGAGATGATTTTCTGTTTTACTAGCCATTGGGTAACAGGAAAGAATTTCAGAGTTCTGATTTTTCTCTTGTGACTTCTTATTCAAGTGAATAAAATACAATTAATTTTTGTTATTAGACTTTTTTTATTCCTCTTAAATGATGTTTGTTTGCTTGCTTGCTTTTTAGTTGCAGCCTTAATATAAATCCTACTATAATATTCTGCATTCTTTCATTTAACGTGAAGAGCCACTAGTAGTGGTGCAATGGAATATTCTCTAATTGAAGGTAGTATTTGGAACACTGGATCAGATGCACACCAATTTTAAGATAGAGTGCTACATTTTTGAAGTCATAGTAATTCAAATGCTTTCAGGAGATGACTCTAACTGACTTCTTGTGTCATCCTAAGCCAAGAAGAATCAATAATTTTCCACCTGAGTCCAGAGATATTAGGATTTCATCTTGGAACTTTATCATAGGTCATAAGTGTCATAGGTCTAAGCAAGGAAATATTAATAAAAAAAGATTAGGAGTGTGATTATATATAAAATACCATGTCATGTTAACCTACTCAGAACACAGTGAAATACTGCTGTTATTCCATCCTGATTATAAATTAACTGGTAAGGAAGTAGCAAGCTGGTTTATCTTGAAAGCTCCTTCATGTCTTTCACTGTGAATTCGTCATCTCTGCTAGTAGACTCAATATCCTTAGAGCAGACTTGGAATGGAGCTAGCTGGAACAACATCAAGAGTTATGCCAGTAAATTATTATTGTCTTCTGAACAGCATGACAGCATGAAAACTGCCTGCTAATTGCTTTTTTTTTTAAAAAAAGTCTCTGTCCTAAATGTACTTATAGCTTGTCTATTTAGTATCCTCATTCCTGCTACAGATATTGCTAATCAAATAGTTGATAGTAAATAAGCGGTTAACTACAAAATAAAATGTTGTCAAAGGTAGCAAATATAAGCAGTTAAACATCTGGATTAGCAGGCTTTTAATAATTAAAAAACTCTTTGATTTCTTTTTTTTTCTTTTTTTTTTCTTTTGTGTGTGTGTTCTTTTTTTATATATTTTTAATTGTATACTGCATATAACTTGAAGCTGATCCACTTTATAGATTCAGACATCTTTTACAAATCCTACGCATTCTTCAATTTCTTAATTTCTGTTTGTGCCTGTTTTCAAATGGAGAAATGTAGTTGTGTATATCAGATTTTTCTTTTGGCTGAGATAATTTCCATTTTTTTGTGGCAATCAGAAATTTGAATTATTAATTAAAATGATCATTAATAATTTAGTTTCTATGTTGCAGGGAGAAAGCTGTTCAATTCACTGGGCTTGAAAGAAATCAGGATAGAAGTGGTTTATTGATTTATTAACAACATGCAATTAACCAGCAATCTGTGAACTATATGCATTTTGGAACAATGTCCTGAAAACCTTTCTATAATTCACAGCAAGAACTTTCAGTCCCTCCCCCAGAATCACACAGTAACCTCTCTGGAGTAGATATAGGTACTCCAGACTTAAGTCCATTCATGATGCACATAAATTACATCTTATACCTCTCTAATGCACATACAAGTCTACAGCTCATGAGGCCACATACAACCAAGATGCGAGATACCATTAGTTGCATTACACAGTGTTACCTCACTAGCTTGAGTGCAGCTGTTCACAGTAGTTTCCCGGGAGGATGCTGCTCCCAGCCTGGGCAGGGGTCAAATTGCAAGGAGGTGATTTCTGGCAGTATCAAACCACATTTAAATGCTGCTCACGCATGCCCTTTCCACTTCAGCGTGAACTGACATCCTTCTTTAATACTTTCAAGCTAACTCACTTCTTTTTACAAATGGCTTGGTAAACTGGTTATTGCTTAATCCAGTTGATAGTCATCCCAAACAAACTTCACTATAGTAACTTTCTCTACAATGTTACTAGTCTGGAGGTGGAAATCTCAGGCAGCTTTGGGAATTTCTGTTCTTAGAACTGAGATTTCTTGAATGCTTTAAAAATATGTATTTAAAGTTACTTCTTGTTAAAAAAAAAAAAAAAAAAAAGACATTCTGACATTCATGGAAGTTTAACTACACAAGCAGTTATAGAACTTTTTGCTTATCATAGTGCTTGAGGGTATGATTCTGAGCAGCACTGACCTCTGTAGAAGCTAATATTCCTAATCCTAGAAACAAGATATTTCATCTAATATAAAACATATGAGTCTGAGCTACATTTTCTGTGTCTCCTTATCATAAAGAGGACACATTTGGGTATGACTTCTCCAGAAAATTATAGAAGTTACTTTAGGATAAGAAGAATCCTGCTCTAGCAGTGACTATTTCACTTTACTAACTCCAAAGGGACCTTCTGTGACTGGTCCTGGTGCAGATGTCAAAACAGAAGGCTGCTATATTTTCAAAATCCCATTAATTTTACCCTAAATATTCTTGTACAATCCCTAGTCCCAGTTAAACTAACTTTACAAATAATATATAGACAATATACATAATATTTAACCTATTTAAACAACAATCTTATTTAGTTAACTAACCTAGTTTGGTGATAAGGGAGACAAAGGCAAACTGTTCTGAAGCAAAGGAGAAGGCAAGGAGCTGTGACACATACAAAGAAGGTGCTAGCTGAAGTGAAGAAAGTACATCTACATAGCACGTTGGACTGTTGCCTAACCTCACCAAAGGTCAATACCTGGAATCTACTGCAGCAACACACAAATGTGGGCAAAAGTCACTCAACCATAGCTTTGCTTCCCAGTAGACATAGAGCTGATGTGATGGATCCTGTACTTGCTGGCAGGAAAAACATAGCCTCTATAAGGGCTCCCTTATCTATTTCTTCAAAAGACCACCTTGTGAATGAACTGGAAATATTCACTCAGCTGGTTTTTTCAGCAAATGGGAACTGACATGATGAAATAATGTTATTCAGTTACCCAAATATAGACATTTATACGCACCTTGATCTAGTCTGCTTTCCCCAGCATACATATCTAGTGCAATTTGAAGTACCTTAGGGCATCAGTCATATCTACATAGGGCTACATATTATTAAAGTAGTCTATGGAACATATGGGAGACCTACATGCTTCAAAAGTACATTTTTGAGGATAAATAGGAAATGCTGAGATCTCTAAATCACTCCAGTAACCTCTGGTAACTATATTGCCTCACTAGTGCATGTTCCCTTCATCAGTTGCCAGAGGGTTGCTCTTGATTACCACAACATTTGATCAAACAAATCACACCAACATGACTTTGTTTGCATTGGTATATTCTAGGACTATAAAAGGACATAAATTGAAGTTAAAAACTTTTTCTAAATGCCCAGCTTGAGCAGCACTAGAAACAATCAGTCTCAGGAAGCATTTCAAGTTGCACAGTAAATAGAGGTAGTGAGATTTATAAACAGACGTTTCTCATTTAGTGAAAAAATCTCCTTCATTTTTAAATACAGTAACATACCCTTGATGTTTGCAGATTCTTTCTCCTTGACCTTGATGATCTTTAGCACCGAATGGAAGTGGATAAAAGATACTGTGAAGAATAAATGAAGAAGTTTCTTTTTGCGATATGTTAAACTTTATAGTATCATGTATTTAAAATCTGTCTATGCTACTTAAAATATGCTCTTTGTGACATTTATAGGAGTAAAATTTCAGAAGAGGGAGTTTCTGCAGGATCAGAATCAAAATGAAACCAATTACTTCCAATGACAGTCCTCCCAAAGACTGGAAAAATGTCACATACTGGCTTTCAACCCACTCTATCCCCCCTCATCACAAAATAAAAATAAAATTATTATTCATTTTAGTACTCATAATATTGCTATCCTCTTTTCTTGTAGATATTGTGAAAAAGAGAACTGTATAAACAAGGTAATAGTAGCATCCTACATAATCCAGAAACATTATTTTCTTATTATGTGTTATGTAATAACAAATTAATTGTCTTTAGCCACCAGTACAACATGCAGAAAACAGTTGCTACTTGTTAATAATCCTATTCCATAAACACCAATTTTTTTGTTCTTTCTCTGATTATTTCCATAGGTCAGAGTCATTTCCTATACTTTTCTTTGCAACATTCATGAATGATACTTGTGTTACAATTTTGCTGATAGACACAGCTAAGCTTTTTCTTTTTCTATCCTGAATAACTTGTTCACTTCAGGGTATATCTATGTTGTGCACAATTTTACAAGATCTGAACAAGGACTGTACATGACAGAAAGCAATTTTGCCTTGAAAAAACTATTAAGAATACATAAGATGCAGTAACACATTCTCAGATTGTTTATTAAAGGACAGTTAGGCAAACTGAAATAGGAACAATTTATGTATTTAGGTGCACATTCCTTCCAAGATGCTCTTGGACAATCTGAAACAAATAAGTGATGCCCACTGCTTATTCAGTTTTTTGTGTCAGGTAGAACATAGCAGGGGGGTGAAATTAATTCATCTTTCTGTCATCAAGTAAACTAAAAGCAATTTTAGTCTTCCCATGTGGTCACTTGAGGTGCTTGTCATGTTCAAGCTAATGATATCAGGCACCCTCAGGTTGTTTAAGTATTCATGAAGTAATTAAATTCTCATTAACATATAAATAAAAGAAAACTGAAAACAAGTTTAGGAGGCACCTAACATCTGTTCTAATGCTTTTAAGTATTAAAATGCACCACATACAGAAGGAAAAGTGCATTCTGTTCAGCGGTATATTTTGCATAGATTATTTATAGAAACTGTAATTAAACTGATTTGGCATATTAAGTAAAGTTAACAGCAAAGCATTATTTAGGTAGTTCATGTGGCTTTGCCATCTATATAAGGGACTAAAAATAGGAAAGGGAGAAGAAAAATTGAATTCTGTTTGTTCTGAGATCCAGAAAAAATTACAGGACTGATTAAAAAAATGTTCCTTTTCCAACTGGAGAAAAGAAAAACCTCACAAGGCAGGCAAAATTTCAGGTTCTCATTCAAAATACACTGAGTTGCTTGTTCTTTTTTTCCAGCTTTTTTATTTTTTTAGGTTTTCTTATTTTTTGAAAAAGAAATACAAACAACAAATAAAAAAGGTGGTGTACACTGTGACTCCTAAGTTAACACATATCTTCAAATTCTGAGCTTAACGCAGAATTATATCATGCAACTTGAGACTTCAGTACAGACACAGCATTATATTTTCAAGTCAATTTTTCCTTTAAATAGTGAATAAATTACTTCTTTATATATGATTTTTTGAAACAAAAACAAAAATGTTAGAATAAATATTTAACCTTCAAGCAACATATATGCCCACTGCTCCATATCATAACTCTGCATCTTTCCTTATGATAGAAGTAGCCATACATATTTTATTAATCTTGAATCATGGTTTGAGATTGAGAGGCTAGAAAACTGAAAAGGATAGAGATGAATCTTCAATAGAAAAATCTTCAAAATGAATAAAAATAGCCATTACATCAAACAGAGTCAGCTGTGGAAGAATGCATTTCTATGAAATAAACCTTTCAAATATATATTTCAATTGCAATATACGGAATCGATTGTGTTCTTTTCTCTTTGTAACAATCTCTGTCTGGTTTCTGTAATCTTGAAATGTATTATGAAGCGGTGTTAATTCATTGCACTCTTACTCTAATAGCAAAAGATTCATAAAATATATGCTTTATTGCCCTTATTTTCAATAGAAAGGAATGAATACCCAGATAAATGTAACACTTCTTAGTCCTTTATTTTATGCAATTTATTTGAAAAAATCAGTATTTCATGTCTTGGACAAATTCTGCATGCTTACTTCACTGCTTCTCACTGTGATGCCTACTGAGGGAAATGTATGCCAATTATGCAATGTGTTTGGTGCCTTCTAAAAAGGATGTATTGCAAGAAAGGGCACATAGACCTACCTGAAGGAGAAAGATAAACATATTTTTGTTCTTTTTGACTGTGACAGACAAAGAGCAAGTAATTTAAAAGTAGATGCATTTTGTTATTATTATGCACATAAGCAGCTATTATTCTTTTATGAGGAGTTCTATTCACCACTTGTAAATAAAGTTAAAAGCAACAAGTGAAAGCATTCTCCTCTTTCATTCAATTCAAAACTTGTTGGTAAACTCATATGAGTAACAGAAAACTGTTATGATTAGCAGAGCATAATGTTTTGTTAGGCATTATATACATGACACACACAAAAAAAGTGTTCATACCACAGAAATATATATATATATATATGTACATATTCCTATTTATCTTGCCTTACAATGACGACACTAAATTAAGCCTGGAAAACTGAAATCTTATATTGGTAAAAACTCATGAAAAATTAATTTGGTGACTTGTGTAACAGGAACTAAGGCTCACTTTCTACTTGCCTAGAGGCGTAGGAAATTAAGCATTACAAGGTTTACATCAGAGAGTATCTGCCCCAAAACAATTATTTATGCTTATATGTATCCCTACTGATATTAGATTATCTCATAAAGCACATGGAAAAAATACTGCCTACAGATAGTCTAATTGTTTTAGGAAGCAGAAGATAGGGAGCAAACTGACAAAGTCTTTCCATATGAACATAAATAACTAATACTGGTATAATCTCTTTTATGTGTGGATGTGTACTGAGCAAGTTGTTGCATGTAAATTACAGCTTATCTTTTATTAATATCAGTCAAAACACTATCTTAGCAATTCTTGTGAACAGATTATTGTTCAAAACTGGGGAGTGGTGGTTCCAGGGTAAATTTTTGATGGAGAAAAGATGGTAGATTCAATGCCTCTTGATCAAACTGCATATGAAATTAAAAAGGACACACACACAGAGGATGGTATTTTCACATAAACAATTGTCTATTTTTTGAAGCAGAATACAGTTGTCAAATGTTTCATTTCATTTTTGTACTGGATTTAAAAGGTTGATGTAAATTTAGATTCAAAACATATCCAATCTACATGAAATCTCATTTATAAAATAATAAAAATATATATACATTGTGTAACTAAACAGTTTCTCTCTAAATAATGTTCTGAAAATCTGTAGTCTGTTACATTAAAAAAAAAAAACAACAACACTGAAAGGAAAGGAGAGAATTAGTTTATGATTTTTGAATCACAGAGCTATGATTCAAATTACTGATGAAACAACTATTGTTCTAAACATATTCAGGGGAACATTAATTTGCTTTCCTACTAGTCAGTGGAGCTACAGAGAAAATTAGAATGATGAGGAAAAACTGTACAGAAGATAGTGATGAATCACATTTTCATTATGATCATGACCATCCACAGAATATATTGAGATAGTAGTAATGATAATCAGTATATTTTGATAATTTTCACAGAATTTTCCCAGACTTATGTAAAATTGAACACAGCAATACAGTAAAATATGTTTGTTTTTTTTTTCTGTCTAAATTAATACAAAGGCTGCTCTGAAAGTAATGCCTCCTACTTTATTATGGTAGCCCATGACATCAGAGGCAGACATTAATGGTAGGGTGGTTAAAGAGGAGCCTTCCTGCCAATTTCTGTTAAATTTTGTTGCTGTGTGACAGATGGTAGCAGAAAGGCAGTCTGACAAAATGGCATTTGACATGTAAATACATATGAAGAAAAGGTCTGAAACTGAGCTCTTCCATGTGGAAAAAATGGCACCTGTTGACATTCATCAAGTGTTGATGAAAGTTTATGGAGACCAAACAGTGGATGTGAGCACAGTGAAGTTGTAGGTTCTGCATATCAGCAGTAGTGGCAGTGACAATGGTTCGTTTCCTCTGGTGCAGATCTTTACAAGCATGGCTCTTGTACATCGTTGGCAAAGATGCACAGCTAATGGTAGTGACCATGTTGAAAAATAGAAACTGAGAATTTGCTTTCTCTAATAGAGTGATTGTGCTTTTTGTATCTGTTGCAATTTCCATGGAAATAAAAGGGAGGCATAACTTCCAGAGCGGCCTACATATATACAAACACAGTTCAGCTTGTCAGTCCTCAACTGTATCTTTCTCACTCATGGGTGATGCTTCACTCCCCTAGAATTCTGACACTAGGATTAATAAACTTAAAGGTTAAGGGAAAACTTACTAGTAAAGAGCAAGACAAGGTACTGAAGGTACCGTAGATGTTTGTATATTCTTAGTCACTAATTCCCTGACTTGTACGTGGTACTACCAAGACTAACATCAGTTGTTATACAGTTAATAAACTATACTATACTATTTTATGAGTAACAAGTCCAGTTTAGCAGCTTACCTAGCTAGTGTGGGAATACTGATACATGAGTGACCTGTGTCAACAATTTTTTCTTGATGTCCTTCAGAGATTCTCTTAAAATGCTACCTTTCTAATAGATGGCAGGATGATTGTAGCTCATTAGAAATAAGGCCTAGAAATGTGAGACTTCTAATTGTTGTAAGAAGACTACATATGGTTTTTCTTCTTGATCAGGTTCTCTTTTGCAAATGCTCACCATGATCTCAAAATCTCTTTTTTGTTCTTTATCCATAAACTCTCAATTTGTTGGTTACCCATTACTTTCCAACAAATTCAATTCTTCTTTGGCTCTCAAGCCTTTCCTTCAATAGCCTGTATCCACCCATGACAGCGTTCTAGTCATGTAAATTGTTTCAATGTGTTTTTATAATCCCAGTAATCTATTAACTTTAGTTTTATTATAATAGGCAATCTTACACTCACCATCTTGTTATGAGCAAAAGGTAAAAAAATCATAAAGAGAGCAATGTTAATTTAATTAAATTCTTTACTTCTAATGAAAATACAACAGTCATTACTAGTCTAGCTACTTTAACATAGTGCAAATTAATACATAAAAAGACCTAATCTATATTAATAGATTACAATATTAATTGCAATAGAAGAAACATTACTAACCTCAGTCCTTCCTCTCTAGTGTTATGTTGTGACAGTCTAGGGATTTCATACAATACAAAGCATTCCCAAGGTTTCAGACACTATAGGTCAGGCAACAGTATCACACAAAGACATGAATATTGATAAGAAAAGTATTTTCTAGATTAAAATGGCCATGTATCTGTAGAAGTTAAAAATAAAAAATAAAAAAAAAAACACCAACAAAGATAAAATATTTTGAATTCTTCTGAATTGGATCTGAAATCTCACTTGAGATTCATTTTTCTTGTTGTTGTGCTTTTTTCTTTTTCCTTTTTTTCTCCTAGAAGCTGACCTAAAATATTTTTTTTTCCAGAAATTTAGTTTATACTTTATTTTAAACATAAGGAGAAGGAAATAATGTAAAGAGTTTCTTTTTCTTGTTGGTTATTGTTTGTCTGAGTGTTAACTGTTTATGGGTTGCTTTGACCTGGTTCTGTGACTAATGGGACGGGAGGACCCACAGATCCATTCTCCAGAAAAGAATAAGGGAGAAAAGGGAAAGGGTAAGGAGATGGGCCTAAAAACAGATCAGTGACAACTATCTGAGGAGGAGAAATAATTTACTAAATAAGATATTGAAATACAAAATAACACAATATAATAAAATATAATTAGAATTGAAGCTAATGAATAAAGAGAGAGAGAGTGTCCAAAACGGAAGGCCTTACTCTAAAACTGAAGGTGAGATTGTTAGGGGGCTTGCACTGCTGAGACCAGCAAAAAAAGAGGCAGTCTCAGGACTTGAATGCAGTTTTATCTTTCCCTCTGAGTGGAAGATGGGAGCACAAAGTCCTCTGGCATATGTAATTCTCCTCTTCTTAGAACCAAGTACCCAGAAATTCAGCAATCCATGGAACTGCAGCATTAACTCTTTAACTCCCAGTGCCTTACATGATGTTATGGTATAGGATACCAGTAAGAAAAATCATAAAACCATGACACTTAGACCGGTAAGGAATGACTCAAATCAACATGAGCCAATCAATCTGAACTTGATCAGGACCAAAATTATCAAAAGTGTCTATTTAACAAAAATGTCCAAAATCTAGCTCAGATAAAGGCCTTCAGATTTGCTTTGATTGATGAGTGAAGATGAAGGTAATTCATGTTCAGGCCAAGCATTCAAGACTCTTAATCTAGAGGCTTCTTTGACTAACTTGACCCAAGCAGGATGTCTAAAGAAGGACTGTGTGTCAATTCTATCATTGTATACTGTTGTATATTTCCGTACACTCTCAAGAAACTGAATGCTGACTAGCAGTTGAAACATTTGACTTGCTCTTTGAGGTTCTGGAGGTTGTTTTTTATTATTATTATTTCTTTTTCTGCTCTATTGTATCTTAATGTCTAAAAGGCAAGCTTAAAACATATGCATTATCAGTTACTGTAAATGGAGGGACATCACAGAGACAACCTGTTAACATTCTCAATATGATGAAAAAGGTAGAGAAAATTAAAGAAGTGTCTTATTACTGAACAACTACTTTTCATAAGACATCCCCAGTGCACATGCTTGTCATGTTTTCAACTGGGACAGAGGCTTTTTTTTTGTTGGTTTTTTTTTCCATAGAGGTTTGTATGATTACATATTCTGATTTTCTTTCTTTTTTTTTTTCTTTTTTCCAAAAATAGTGATAACACACCCACGTTTTCAGTTGGTGCAGAGAAGCGCTTACACAGCGTGAAAGACTTTTCTGCTTCTTATGCTGCTCTGTCAATGAGGATGCTGAGGGTGCACAAGCAGTTAGGAGGGGATACAGCCAGGTCAGCTGACCCAAAGTAGCCAAAGGACATTTCATACCATATATGTCATGCTCAGCAATAAATGCTAGATTAAAGATGGAGGGTAATGTTTAGAGTTGTAAGGGAATTGATGAGTCACAACATGAACCACTGATTGAGCACCTCCAAAAAAAAAGAAAGACCTGGTCAACCCTGGGAGCACAGGTGAAGGGAATTCCAGGCTCCACCCCTCTTAGGCTTCATTTAAGGGCTAACTGTTGAGGATCCCAATTTCATGGAGTTTTTCCTGCAAGCCTCTTGCAGGTGGAGATGGACAAACCTTCTTAGAGGTGGATGAGCATTCTTTTTTCTTCTTTGTAATACCTTCTCATTGTGTTGGTCCTGTTGCTGTATCAGGAGTGATGGCTTTAGTTTTCTTAAGCGCATGATGCCTACTTTCTTGGGAGTGGCTGAACATCTGTCTGATAATAGGAAGTAATAAAAATTCCTTATTTTTGTTCTGTTCACGTGTATAGTTTTGTCCTACCTAGCAAGCTCTCTTTATCTAAACCCATGAATTTTCTCACTTTCACCTTTCTGATGCTCTTGTCTTGCTTGGATTGAGTAAGCCATAAGCTGTGTGGTACAGAGCTGCCTGTCAGTGCTAAACTACAAGGATGCTTCACAAAGATAATTTAATAAGTATGTTAATAAATATTTAGTATAGAACACGGAGGATAAATCTATATCTTAATCTTAAAACTTCTGTGGATCAAATTTCTGATTCAGGATGTTGTTTCTATTAACTGATATGCATGTCTTGTTCCTTAAAGGAAATACTACATTCAGAAAAAAGATAAATTCTTCTTTCAGAAACAGTATTTCTAAACTTTTTTGGAAGCTTATTTGTAAAATATAGGGTGGACCCAGTTTTAATCTAGTCTTGCCAATTGTTAACACTTGCTTCTAATTTTCAATTACCTCTTGTCAGACAGTATTTTAGGTAGGGATATGTCAAGCACATTAAAAATCATTTCTGTTAGAACTGTCTGCACAGAAGGAACAATTCAAGATTCAGTCTCCTGCTAAGAAAAAACCTAACTACTTACTCTCCATATGTATAACAGGGAAATATTCTGTTTCATTCTTGGAAACTGAAGTATTTATATTTTATCCAGTGTCATAAAGAATGAATGGACTCAGAGTGAAATCTCTGCCCCTAAGCTGAGTGACTGAAGAAACAGCTTCTTTTCCTTTCTCTTTTATTTCTGACCTTAGTGAAACTTCTGTTTGTCCCTATGGTAAAGCTAAAAGAAGAGAAATAACAGCCTTGAATGTTTACAATTTAATAGTTAAGACATACCATTGTTGAAAATGGAATTTTAAACTTTTAAAATAGCAATCTCATATCAGAGGTGAGTGAACTAAACTCCAGAAACTATCATGACTCTTAAAAGAAACATGAACTCTGTATTTAGGATGGTACTTTATTCCGTGAAGGACAAGGCAATTAACTGAAGTCAGTCTCCTTTGGTCTCAGGATGAGCTGACAGAGAGAGAGACAGTTCTTGCTTTCTTGCTTCGGGCAAGCTTCTGTTCAACACAGTATTTCCTAGAATCTCATTCTGAGGTGGTACTTCTTGCTAAACATCATACAAGAAGGCAGTACACCTATGTGAAGGACAGAAACTGTTTTTACTTTTGTTGTCTCAAAGCTTGCTTCGTGAGGCCTTTTCTGGTGATAAGACTCTAACTGACAACTGCAAATCATCTAGATGTTTGTCGCGGCGCCTCAGTGTCTCTGTTTATGGTTGTAAAGATAAGCAGAAATAGGTGCAAATAGTCTTTTCCGTGGGGGTACGGCTTGGAGAAGCTGACCACCACAAAAAGACAATGCTCCTGCATGGCAATGAAGGCGACATCCGCTGCTGGCTTATCTGTTGGGCCAGATATGTCACACAAACAAAGAGAAAAGGAAAAAACGCCTCAGTAATGGGGGATAAAAGGCCTTCACTGAACCAAGGATTTTTGTAGAGAAGAACTCCCAAGGAAAGAAAATCTTTGAGGAGAACTCCCGAAGAGACATCGGAAAATTCCTTGAGGGGAGAAACTCTTCCGACAAACCCCGAGGCCTGCTTGCTGCGAATCTTCCCGGTGTTCTCCCATCCCCCGCAGTGGCCAGGCGAGTTCCTGAGATCAACGGACTACGGACCTCGCTGGATCCACGGTGGTGATGCTCTCTCTCTCTCTCTCTCTCTCTCTCTCTCTCTCTCTCTCTCTCTCTCTCTCTCTCTCTCTCTCTCTCTCTCTCTCTCTCTCTCTCTCTCTCTCTCTCTCTCTCTCTCTCTCTCTCTCTCTCTCTCTCTCTCTCTCTCTCTCTCTCTCTCTCTCTCTCTCTCTCTCTCTCTCTCTCTCTCTCTCTCTCTCTCTCTCTCTCTCTCTCTCTCTCTCTCTCTCTCTCTCTCTCTCTCTCTCTCTCTCTCTCTCTCTCTCTCTCTCTCTCTCTCTCTCTCTCTCTCTCTCTCTCTCTCTCTCTCTCTCTCTCTCTCTCTCTCTCTCTCTCTCTCTCTCTCTCTCTCTCTCTCTCTCTCTCTCTCTCTCTCTCTCTCTCTCTCTCTCTCTCTCTCTCTCTCTCTCTCTCTCTCTCTCTCTCTCTCTCTCTCTCTCTCTCTCTCTCTCTCTCTCTCTCTCTCTCTCTCTCTCTCTCTCTCTCTCTCTCTCTCTCTCTCTCTCTCTCTCTCTCTCTCTCTCTCTCTCTCTCTCTCTCTCTCTCTCTCTCTCTCTCTCTCTCTCTCTCTCTCTCTCTCTCTCTCTCTTGCTTTCTGCCAAGACTCCTTGCTTTTCATCTCTTTTCTATCGCTCGCCTTCCCTTCCCCATATCCCTAAGCAACTAGTAATTGTAATAAACTGGTTGGGCTAACATTTGACCCGTTGTGTCTTAATCTCGCCATCGGGTATACACATAATCAAAGAACCTCGTCTCACTCCTTTATATTGGAGCGTGACAACCTACCAGAGATTACTGTATCCCATTTCAGGGGCAAACATTAAAAATCTGCATGTTTGCAAACTCAGGATGTGTGTGCTTATTTTTTAATAGGTCTAGTCCAAAGTGTGTGCTTTATAATGACAAGTAGTCTATTGCTTAGCTTTTTTCCATTTTGTTCTTTGTCTATACAGAGGGAAATCATTCTCCCATCCAAGCAGCGTCTTCATGTTGGTAAGGATAATTACACTGCAGTTATGTCCAGTAGGCAGAGATAACATCCCTAGTTATTATTGTAGGACCAGATGGCAGAAACAGAGCATGACTCCATTCTGGAGCGAGAAACAAAAATAGTTATCTGGGGGAAAAGATGCTGCACTCTACAAGATGTGCAAAGTTCATGATGTATTTTTTTGTTACTTTCTACTTGGTATTATCAATAAAATATGCTTGGTGTATAGTTCTTTCCCCTTTAGTAAATCTCTGGTAATAGTTGTTTTACTTTTTTTGGCTATAAGCCAAATCAGTGTCAAAAAAACAGTATTGCTTTAAATGTGACTTTTTTTTTCTTTCAAGCTGTTATTTATCAGAAAGGCTTTTTTCCATAGCTGCCATTTGTTTCTGGTAGGTGGGAATATATTCAGTAGCATCTTTTCCATTGAGATAACTCTTGAGGTACAGCTCAATGACTTGGACTCTTCCCTGAGCATCAAATAGGCTGATGCCAGCTTCGACAGCAGCACAGTACAGCCAGAAAACTTCATGGGGGCGGAGTTGAAGTTTGCCAGGTACACCGACATGCTCNATCTCCTGAGATGGCTATCTCCCCATGGAGATGAGTAACACACAAAAAAGTGCTCAGCGGCCATTGAGCTGCAGCTTATCTCTCTTTCATTGCCCCAGGACTTGTTTGGACATGTTCATCCGCAAACTTTGAGGCAATGGTATAAAATAATAATAGTCTCTTATACCATATCAGCTGTCTTTGGATCTGTATGAATCTGCTGGTGGACACGTTTTACTTCCCAAGCCTTGAATAATAGTCATGATTGGACATCTGACGACTGGAGCCCTGTGTAACCTGGCACAAGACTGATTGCCCCTGTAGCTGGATGATTTCCTACAGTCTAGTTATCTAGTACAGAGGCTGGCCACCCACACCCAGTTGCTGCACAAGCTTGAGGAGTTGTGAGATTGGCTCACAAGAAGGCCTACCCTGGAAGAAGTTTTTACTGGTGCTGAGAGAGACTGTCTCACACAGGGATGTGTGTTTGGGACTCACAACTGTCGGTAGATGACCTGCTACCGGAGGGAAACAGAGGTCAAGATACAGGAAAAAAAAAAAAAGGAGAGGGAAGGCCCTGTGCAGCAGCCTGCTGAGAAGAGAAGGTCCATCCTTCCTGGGATCTGCCCAACGCAGAATTTGGTGATGACAGTAGGCGGTGTTGTAGCCAGTGTAATCAGTGATTTTTCTCCTGCTTTCATCTCTCGTAGACTGGTATGGTCAAGCTGGTTCCTTTTCCCAGGGCCTGATGTTCTTCCTAGCAGTTGTGGCTGTGCTGGGCCTTAGTGAGAGGGCTCACTAAGGGCAGTGTGGAGAACCCATTCCATAGGTCCTGGTGCACAGATGTTAATAAATTCCTTGTGTGAACAAATGCCCCATCCTTGAGAGTCTGCACAGAACTTAACAGGAGAATGCGGACAGAGAATGCTGAGCACATCACTGTTGTACAAATAGGGAGTGTTTCCAGAAACACAGAACCACAGACTGACTGAGATGGAAAGGGCCTCTGGAGTTTACCTGATCCTAGAAAAATAGCAAGAACTGAACTCTTTTCAACAGATGCTAATCTAAGTTTTACTCTACTTAAAAGGTCCAGTGTTAGTGGACTGCTTATTGTTTTCTGAAGATTTGAAGCTAGAAATTTAAGTGATCACAGCTAATACAGGTGCATGACCAGAAAGTTCTGTTTGCCAGGAAAGAAAATTAAGTCTGTTAATGTTACCCATCTAGATAACTAAGGGAAGACAGTAAATGTAGTTTTTTTGGATTTTGACAAAGTTTTTAATGCTGTTTCTCAGGGTAACTTCCTAGTCCAAATACCAGCTAGATAAAAACATAATAGAATGGGCGAACAATCTACTGATGGTCAGTCTCAAAAGGTGGTTGTAAATGGAATTACATCAGGGCTACTGGACAATCCCAAATGGGCTTGTCTGGGGCTTCATTTTAGGGCTAATTCTCTTCAGTGTTTTTATAAATGACCTATACACAGGCTTTGAATGTGTACAAAGTAAGTATGTGTATGACACTAAATTGGGAAGAGGTGTTGACTCCTATGAGGGCAGGGGGGCCTTGCATATAGATCATGACAAATTGGAAGAACAAGCAATCACCAAGTAGCTTCAAGGAGTTCAAGAAGAGCAAGTGGGGGTTCTGGTTGACAGTAAATTGATTGTGAGTCATCAGTGTGCACTGGCAGGCAAAAGGGATGGCCATACCCTGTGGTACATTAGGCCCAGCACTGTTAACTGGGCAACAGAAGGAATTGTTCCACTCTGCTCTGTGCTGTTATGGTCTTACCTCAAACATTGTGTGCAGTTTGGGGCACCACAATGTAAGAAGGACATGAAAGTATACAAGAGTATCCAGAGGAAGGCAATAAAGATAGTGAAGGGTCTGAAGAAGAAGACTATGACAAGCAGCTGAGGTCCCCAGGCTTTTTCAAGCCA
>VXAB01002378.1:20750-42239 GCA_013399175.1 Odontophorus gujanensis | reverse complement strand
GGGGGGAGGGGAGGAGGAGGTGGGGAGCATTGCTCTCACTGGTGACAGCAGAGGGATCAAAGGGAATTGCACAGAGGTGCACCACAATAAGATCATGTTAAGCGTTAGGAAAAGATTCTTTATCAGAGGATGGTTAGCTTTATCCCCTTCTGATTCTTTTCTCCTTCTCACTGAAGGTGTTAGTAAGCAAGAAGAAAAGACATGGAACCAAAGTATCATCAAGATCACCTAGTACATCTGTCTACCTAGCACCAATATTTCCCCACTATACCAGAAAAAAAGGTTGAGGAAACTGGGTTTGTTTAGCTTGGAGAAGGCTCTGGGGAGACTTCATTGTGGCCTTCCAGTACTTGAAGGGAGCATATAAACAGGAGTGGGGAANTCTCTTCAGTGTTTTTATAAATGACCTATACACAGGCTTTGAATGTGTACAAAGTAAGTATGTGTATGACACTAAATTGGGAAGAGGTGTTGACTCCTATGAGGGCAGGGGGGCCTTGCATATAGATCATGACAAATTGGAAGAACAAGCAATCACCAAGTAGCTTCAAGGAGTTCAAGAAGAGCAAGTGGGGGTTCTGGTTGACAGTAAATTGATTGTGAGTCATCAGTGTGCACTGGCAGGCAAAAGGGATGGCCATACCCTGTGGTACATTAGGCCCAGCACTGTTAACTGGGCAACAGAAGGAATTGTTCCACTCTGCTCTGTGCTGTTATGGTCTTACCTCAAACATCGTGTGCAGTTTGGGGCACCACAATGTAAGAAGGACATGAAAGTATACAAGAGTATCCAGAGGAAGGCAATAAAGATAGTGAAGGGTCTGAAGAAGAAGACTATGACAAGCAGCTGAGGTCCCCAGGCTTTTTCAAGCCAGTGAAGAGGAAACTGAGGGAAGGTCTCATNCACAGCATCTAAACATTTCTTGAAAGCCTCCATGGATGGTGAGTCAATCAATTCCCTGGGCAGCCCATTCCAGAACTTGACCATTCTTTCAGAGAAGAGATTTTTCCTAACATAATCTGAATGTCTCCTGGTGCAATTGGAGGCCATTCCCTCTAGTCCTATCACTAGTTACATGAGATGAGCCCAACAACCATGCTGCCAGATCCTCCTTTCATGTATCTGTAGAGAGCAATAAGATTTCCCCTGAGCCTCCTCTTCTCCAGACTAAACAATCCCAATTCCCTCAGCCACTCTTAATAAGATGTGTGCTTCAGATTCCTCACCAGCTTTGTTGCCCTTCTCTGGACATGCATTAGGGCCTCAATGTCTTTCTTGTAGTGAGGGACCTAAAACTGAACACTGTACTCAGATGGAGATCAGTGATGAGTGGTGTCCTACAGGGGTCAGTGCTGAGACCAATACTCTTTAGTACCTTCATCAATGACATTGACAGTGGGTCATGAGCACCCTCAGGAATTTCTCAGTTGACACTAAGCTGTGAGGTGCGGTTTACACACCAGACAGATGGGATGCCATCCAGAGGGACCTAGGTAACCTTGAGCAATGGGCCCAGGTGAATCTCGTGAAGTTCAACAAATCTACTGGAACAGGTTGCCCAGAGATGTGGTCGATACTTTGTCCCTGGATGCTTTAAAGGCAAGACTGGATCAGGGCTGGGCAACCTGATCTAGCTGTGCATGTCCCTGTTCGTTGCAGTAGCGTTGGACTAGATGATCTTTAAAGGTCACTTCCAAATCTAAGGACTCTGTGATTCTACTCAAGGTGCAACATTAACGGAGCTGAGTAAAGAGGGACAATAATTTCTCTGCTTCTACTGGCAAAAATATTTCTGATACAAATCAGGATAACACTGGCCTTCTTGACTACCAGGGCACACTGCTGGCTTATGTTTAGTTGAGTGTTAACCAACATCTCACTCTTCCGCAAGCCTGCAGCATTGCCTAGGGTTGCTGTGGCCAAAGAGCAGGACCCAACACTTGGTATTGATGAAATTCATCCAACTGGCCTAACACCCAGTGATCCAGACAGTTCAGACCCCTCTGAAGGGTGATCCTACCCCCAGGCAGGTTGTTCTCAGCTTGTTGTTATGTACAGACTTGCTGAGGGTGCACTCAATCCCCTAATTTATCAATAAATATATTAAACATGACAGGGATCCCACTACTGAACTCTGGAGAACTACACTCATTTCTGGTCACAAGCTGAATTTAACTCCATTCACCACCACTCTCTGGGCCTGGCTCTCCAACCAGTAATTTACCCAGCAGAGAGTGCACCTATCCAAGCAACGAACTTCCCAAGGGCAACTAGTGCTGCTTCAAAAAATAATAATAATAAAAATTAAAAAATAAATACATATTCTGCTTCTGTGGGTAGTTACTTGAATATATTTATTGACAAAAAAATCAACAGTAATTTCAGTTTAGTTTGCAATATGACTGGAGAAAGTGCTTTTCTTGTTTCCAGGAAATAAAATTCATTGTATATGAATACAATATGCGCAGCATATTGACATTTTTGTATTTTGGTCCAGAGGGACTCCTGACCAACAGGCTTTATCAATATAACTTATTGAGGCCGTCTCACCAGAGAGAACAAAGAATTCATCTTGTTTAGGTATATATGAAGGACAAGCTAGTCAATTTTTGCCTAGAGGATAGAGACAAGAAAGTATGCATTTTGATCTGTTAAAGCACTCAACATAAAATCTACAAGTGTTATAGTTAGAAAATCTGATTTTAGGGCAGTTATTGTAGTAGGAAGATCATGTTTAAAGGTAGAAACAAGTATCCTCATATCTTCAAACAGAATCACAATTGCAGTGACTGGAAGGGACCCCAAGAGATCATTGAGTCCAACCCCTTCTACAGTAGGTACCCCTGTCAATGGTTTATGGGCCAGTTTGGCCCAGTTCCATGACTAATGCAGCAAGGCACCCACAGACCTTCACTGCTGAGATGACCAACAAAAAGAGGAAAGCCTTAGGACTTGCGTGCAGTTTTATCTTTCCCTCTGAATGGAAGAGGGGAATGCAAAGTCCTCTGGGGTAAGTAGTTCTTCTTTTCTGAAAACCAGGTAACCAGAAATTCAGCAGTCCATGGAGCTGGATTGTTAACTCTTTCATTCTCAGTGCCTTACATGATGCTATGATGTAAAATGATAATAAAAGTCATAAAACCATGACAACCCCAAAATAGGTTACACATAAAGGCATCCAGACAGGTCTTGAATATCTCCATAGAAGGAGACTTCACAACCACTCTTGTCACCTATTCCTGTGCTCCATGATTCTGACCATAAAGTAGTTCTTCCACATGTTTGTATGGAACTTCATGTGTTCAAGTTTTAGACCATTACTCCTTGTTCTATTGCTACACACCACCGAGGAGACCCTGGTCTCATCCATTTGCTTCTCACTTCCCTTTAGATATTTATGAACAGATAACATTGGCCTTTTTAGCCACAGGGGCACACTGCTGTCTCATGGCCAACCTGTTGTTCACCAGGACCCCAAGGTCCTTCTTCACTGAACTTGTCTCCTGTCATCCTCTAACCTGTACTGATACATGTGATTCATCCCCGAGTGCAAGACTCTACTCTTACTCTTGTTAAATCTCATCTAGTTCCTCCCTGCCCAACTCTCCTGTCTGTCCAAATCTTGTTGAATGGTAGCACAGCCTTCTGGTTTGTCAACCAATCCTCCCAACTTTATACCATGAGCAAACATGCTAACTTTATCCCTTCATCCAGGTTGCTGATGAAGATGTTGAATAAGGTTGGACCCAGCACCAATCCCTCCTGACTTCTCCTGATAACCTTCTTTTCTTCCTGCTGAATGTGTGTGTTTGCAGCTTGAAAGGCTGGTGACATCCTGGGCTCCATGAGAAGAGGGGTGGACAGCAGGGTCAGGGACCCTCTCTACTCTGCCCTCATGAGGCCCTATCTGGAGTACTGCATCCAGGTCTAGGGCCCCCAGTACAGGAAAGATGTGGAACTGTTGGAGAGGGTCCAGAGGAGGGCCATGTAGATGATCTGAAGACAGGCTGTGGAAGCTTGGCTTGTTCAACCTGGAGGAGAGAAGGTTGTGTGGAAACCACATTGTAGCCTTCTAGTATTTAAAAGGGGTTTATAAACAGGAGAGAATCAACTTTTTGCTCAGGTAGATAGTGATAGGACAAAGGGGAATGGTTTTAAACTCAAAGAGAGAAGGTTTAGATTAAATGCCAGGGGGAAGTTCTTTACAGGGACAGCAGTGAGGTCCTGCAACAGGCTGTGCAAAGAGGCTGTGGATGCCCCATCCCTGGAGCTGTTCAAGACCAGGTTGGACGGAGACCTGAGCAACCTGGTCTTGTATCAGATCTGGAGGCTGGTGGCCTTGCCTGTGGCAAGGGTGTTGAAATTTGATGATCCTTGGGGTCCCTTCCTATTCACGCCATTCTATGGTATGGTATAGGGTATCTATAACAAATTGTTCTATCATCTTTCCAAGGACAGAAGTGAGGCTGACTGGTTTGAGTTTCCCTGATCTACCTTCTTGGTCTTTCTGAAGACTGGAGTGACACTGGCTATCATTCAGTCTTCAAGAGCCTCTTCTGTTTTCCAGGACCTTTCAAACATGGCAGAGAATAGTACAGCAATCACCTTTGCCAGGTCCCTTAGCACACAAGGGTGCTTCCCATTGCAACCCATGGAATTGTGTACACTGATTTTAGCTAGACGCTCTCTGAGCAGATTCTTCTCAAACAACAGGAAAGATTCCTTTCCCTTGTCTCTCTTAGCTCCAGGGTCTGGGATTCCTGAGGGCTAGTCTTAACACTGAAGGTTGAAGCAATGAAACCATTCAGAATCTTCACCTTCTCTGCTTCCCCAGTTACCAGGGCACACACCTCATTCAGTAGGGGACCCACATTTTCCCTAGTCTTCCTTTTACTGTTGACATACTTAAAAAACAACGACAATAAAACAACAACAACAACAAAAGCCTTTCTTGTTATCCTTTACCTTCTTTGCAAGGTTTAATTCCATGAGGACCTTAGCCTTCTTCATTGCATCCCTGCAGGCCTGTCTCACCCCAATTTATAGAAGGTAGAGGAGGTTCTTTTGATATATGTATACTTGACAGCAAGATTAAGACACAATGTGTCAAATGTTATCTTAACCAGTTTATTACAAATTCTAGTTGCTTAGGGAGATGTGTGAGAGAAGATGGGAGACAGAAAAGAGATAGGAAATAAAAGTTAGGCGACTTTGTAGAAAGCAAGAGAGAGATAGCCACCACTGGGATTCCAGCAGTTGCTCGTAGTTCAGATGTTGATCTTCAGTAGTGATGGGTCATCAGAGATTGTGTTGTCAGGTTGACAACAACAACCTTTTCCTAACAACAATACAAACTCACAAGTCCAAAGTGGTCGAGTCATCTCTCTTTGGGGAGACAGCTTCAATGGTACACCCCCCAGTGGTATCACCCCCCAATATCTTGTACGAAGCTGGAGTTATTTGGTCACAGGCCAGATCTTCCACCAGTAAACAGTCCTGGTCTTTCAAATGTAAAACTGTCCACACAGCGATGTTGATGGCCCCACTTTGACACCCACCCCCCGCCTCCTAGAAAAGTCAAAAGCCCGATTGCAAAAAAAAAATGCCGCAGAAAGCAAGCTTTGAGTCAAGAAAAAAAAAAAAAGCAGCTTCAGATAATGACCTGACGACACTCCTATATTCTTCCGAGGTAGACAGGCCCCTTTTTCCACATTTCACAGACCTTTTTCTTTCCTTTTAGTTTATCCATGAGCTCCTTGCTCATCCACACAGGCCTTCTACCACCTTTTCCTGATTTCTTACTCTTGGATATACACCAAACTTGACCTTATAAGTAGTGTCTAAGTGCCAAGCAGTTCTCATGTGCTCCCTTACTTTTTGACATTCTAGCCCATGGGATACCTCCAAGTAGGTCTTTAGAAAAGCTGAAGTCAGCTCTTCTGAAGGCTGGGGTACTTATTGCTTTGCTTCTTCTGCACAAAATCTTGAACTCAATCATCTCATGATCTCTGCATCCAAAGCTGCCCCCAACCTTCACATCTCCAACCAGCCCTTCCTTGTTAATAAGAATAAGGTCAAGTAGCATACTACTCCTCAATAACTCCTCCACTACCTGCAACAGAAAGTTATCTTTAAAGCATTGCTGGAATTGCCTGGGCTGTGTGTGTCTGGTATTGTTGCTTATCCAACAAATATCAGGATGATTAAAGTCCTCCATAAGAACCAGTGCTGAGGATCACAAGGTTAATTCCAGCTTTTTCTAGAAGACCTCATTCACTTCCTCCTCCTGATCATGTGGCCTGTAGTACACCCACAGCAACGTCATCTATGTTATCTCTTATCTGACCCTTAACTCTTACCCACAAGCTTTCCTCTTGTTCATCATTCATCACTAGGTGGAGTTCAATACCTTCTAGTTGCCCTCTCACATAAAGTGCAGCTGCATCACTTTGCTTCACCACTGTCTTTCCTAGAGGGGACATTTCCATCCATGACAGCACTCCAGTCATGTGAATTGTCCTACCATGTCCCCATGATCGCAGTGAGGTCATGGTCTCAGACCACACAGAGATCTCTAGTTCTTCCTGCTTATTTCCCATGCCACATGCATTGATATACAGGCACTTTGAGGAAGCAGAGAGTATAGGTATCCCTAGAGGGATGAAAGAAGGTTTCAGAAAGGCTACTGGTAATGTTATCTTCTCTGAGGAGTCCTGATGAGATCCTACTGAACATTTTAGAGGTTTTTTTCCCCACAGGTTCCTAAAATGACAGCATTCCCAGTGCTTCTCTGTCACAAGAATTTATGCCCCAGAGGCAGTGTTACACCATTTAATTTCTAGATCTTAGCAGAGTTTCAATTCTTGACTGTTGAGCCTAGGAAAAAGAGGGAAAAGCAAACATTCTTGAATTTACAGAAAATGTACACACCTCTACATGATCTAATAAATTATAATGCCCTTTTGAATAGCAAACTCTGAACAGCTTATGTATTTCAATTCTTTTGTTTCTATATGCCCTGGTTTTGGCTAGGATAATTTTCTTCCTATTATCTGTCAGCGTGCTGTTTTGGATTTAGGGTGAAAGTAATGTTGATAACATACTGATGTTTTAGTTATTGCTGAGCTGTATTTGCACCATGTCAAGGACTTCTTGCTTCTCACACTGTCTGCTAAGTGGCTGGGGGTGTACAAGAATCTAGGAGGGGACAGAACCAGGACAGATGATCCAAACTGGTTAATGGGGTATTCCATACCATGTGGTGTCATGTTGAGCAATAAAACTGGTGTGAGCTTGCTGGAGGGCTGCTGTATCTCAAGAACTGGCTGCACACTGATTAGCTGGTAGTAGTGTCTATTACTTATTTTCTGTATCATTTTCTTCTTATATTTCACACACTCCCCCCCCACCCCCCCTTCAATTTTCTTTTATAAATTTTATTCTTTTCCCAATTCTCCATTGGAATGGAGTGAAAAAATGACTACACTGGGCTTAAATACCTGCCAGACTAAATTACAACACTGTATTAGACTTTTCATTTTGAAATAAACAAATAAAAAAGAGTATGCAGTAGGACAACAGCAGATAAGGGGGCATAGAACCAGAAAAACTAACCTGACCTTTCAGGTCCAATGAAGGGCAACAAGGCTTATGAAAGGCTTGGATAATATGCCCTATGAGGAGAGTCTGAAAGAACTGGGCCTGTTTAGTCTAGGAAAGAGAAGACTGAGAGGAGACCTTATATCTCTCTTCAAATATCTGAAAGGTAATTGTAGTGTGAGTGGGGTTGGTCTCCTCTCAGTGGTGACAGAACGAGGGTAAATGGCCTCAACTTGAACTAGGGGAGATTCAGGTTGGATATCAGGAAAAACTTCTTTACAGAAAGGATTGTTAAGCACTGAAATAGGCTCCACAGGGAGGTGGTTGAGTCACCATTCCTGAGTGTGTTTAAAACACATTTGGATGGGGTGCTCAGGGACGTTATTTAGTGGTGGGTTGTTATAGTTAGAGTAATACGGTTAGGTTGCAGTTGGACTCGATGATCTTGAAGGTCTTTTCCAACCTGAGCAAGTCTATGATTCTGTGAAAGGCTTTCAACATTGCTTCCTGTAACTTCCTCATTGACAAACTGATGAGGTATGGAGCAAGTAATTGAAAAGCAATGTAGACTTAGAAGTGGCTGAACTGCCAAGGTCAAAGGTTTATAATCAGCACCACAAAGTTCACTTGAAGGCCAGTCATCAGCTGTGAGTCCCATGGGTTAATATTGTCTCAAACCTGTTTAATATCTTTATTCATGACCTGGATGACTGGATAGAGTGCACTCTCAGCATGTTTGAATAGTACACAAAAGTGGAAGGAGTTACTGAAAAACCAAATGGTTGCTCTGCCTTTCAGAGGAACATAAACAGTAATATCATGAAGTTCAAAATAAGAGTAATGCAATTTTTTGCACCTGTTCAGAAATAATGCCTTGCATATTTCCTGTGACACACTAAATTTACCTGTAGCCATCTATGTGTCTTTGAGACCAAAGAAAGACAGTAGCCACCTGAATTGCTTTAGCAAAAGCATTGGCAGCAGCTCAGGAGATCTCATCTTCCCCTTGTGCTTAGTACAGCTGAGACACCTGGAGTACTGGGTCAAGGTAAGTGCTCTCCAGCAGAAGAGAGATATGCATTTATGGAAGAGAGTGAATGAAGGGCCACAAAAAAAACTCGGATGGAGAAGTTGAGAAAGATGGGATTGTTTAGCTCAGGAAAGAAAGGACTTAGAGAAAGTTGAACAGAATAAAAATATGATAGCTGAGAGTAAGAATAGGGAATACAGTTCTTTAGAGTGGTACTCAAAGCAAAGACAGAAGGCAATGCGTACGAACAGGAAATTTCACTAAAACATGATTAAATATATATATATATATTACTGTTAAAGCAATGAAATACAAGAATATTTTGTGCAGTGATGTTGTGGAATCTCCACTCCTGGAGATATTCAAAACCCAACTGGATGCTGCTGTTCTACTTGATCCTTCCTGCTTTGAGGAAGAATGTTGGACTTGTTGATCTTCGTAGGTACCTTCTAACTTCCTGCCAATAGATGTAACATTAGTCAATTCATTAAACAATCTCACTAACTAATTTTAGTTATTGTAGTAGTTACTGTTCTATTCTAAGTGGGCAACTACCTATAAAAAAGTTGATGACTTGCAATTTCTTTCAGCACAAAATTTAAACTTGCAGATGGTTTGCTTATCTGTATAATTTTTCCAACAGTGAACTCTGACTGAGAGTGTCTGTTTCAATCACTAGTTATCAAATCATATAAAATACTAATTCCTCATCAAGTTTAACTCTACCACCTCCTGATCACATCCTAATAACTGAAGAAGTCTAATGAATGAAGAAGAAAACTCAGAGTAATGATTACTGTTTTCATTACAAAAAAATAAAAATTAAAATATCAGTGTGTCTCTACCTTCAAAGCTATGCTCTTGTCATATTTTTTAAAAGCAGTGTGCTGTAAAGTAAATGGTTAAATGAATTTTTACAGTCATAAAGTATGATAACACAGATTATAGTGTATATAAAACCTGATGTAACATGAGTGTATTTTGATAGTCTGTACATGTAATGGCTTGATATTTTCTGTTTTCTACGCATAATAGAAACTAGTTTAATGTGGCATGACAACTGAGCTTTTCTGCAAGCATATATTTTGAGGAATGTGATAAGCGCTTGCTCCTTTGTACCTCACTTTAAATTTGTCCTAAATTCAACCTCTCTTCAGGAATAAGAGCTAATGAATATGATGGTATGCCTTCTGTTTCCCAAGCCGCTGGCTGGTACCCTTAAAATATCTCTAAGGTATTTCCCACTTCCAGATCTTGAATCCTTCCCTATCTTTCTGGCAGGACATTCTTTAAAACTTAGTCCCTAAACATTACTTGATAAGGTTTCACAAGTTTTTCATACACTCATTGGCATGTGAAGACCTTAGTTATATCCCTATGAACTTCTGGTATAGGTCAAGATTCCAAGAGAAGAAACAGCAGCAAGTTTACGTAAAAACACCTCTAACACAGAAGCACCAGAATGAAAAGTTATAACTGGCTTTCACTCAGTAATTCTCCATTAAGCAACCATGGTGGGATGAATTCTGTTCACAGTTACAACATTGTAGGTCCAGTTATGGAACGGATAATCTCAGGAGCCATCATGGACCAGTTAAAGGTCAACCAGGGGATCAGGACCAAGTGTTTACAAGTGGTAGATCCTGTCTGACAAACCTGATTTCATTCTATGACAAGGTGACCAGCTTAGTAAGGCTGTTGACGTGGTCTACCTGGACTTCAGTAAAACCTTTTACATTGTCCCCCACAGCATTCTCATGAAGAAGCTGGCTGCCCATGGTTTGGATGGGCATATGCTCCACTGGGTGAAACACTGACTGGATGGCCGGGCCCAAAGAGTTGCGGTCAATGGAGTTGAATCCAGTTGGCGGTGTCTCCCATGGCTCGGTATTGGGGCAGCTTCTATTTAACATCTTTATCAACAATCTTGATGAGGGGATTGAGTGCACTCTCAGTAAGTTTGCAGATGACACCAAGCTGGGAGGGACTGATGATCTTCCTGAGAGGAAAAGAGAGGGACCTGGGTAGACTGGATTGATGGACCAAGGTTAACTGTATGAGTTTCAATAGGGCCAAGCATCAGGTTCTGCATTTTGGATACAACAACCCCAGGCAACCCTACAGGCTTGGGAAGGAGTGGCTGGAAAGCTGCCTGATGGAAAAGGACCTTGGTGTACTGATGGACAGACAGATGAATATGAGCCAGCAGTGTACCTAGGTGGCCAAGAAAGCCAATGGCATCCTGACTTGTATCAGGAATGGTATGGTGAGCAGGACTAGGGAAGTAATACTGGCACTGTATTCAGCACTGGTGAGGCCTCACCTCAAGTACTGTGTTCAGTTTGGTGCACCTCAGTACAGGAAGGACATTGAGGTGCTAGAGCAGATCCAAAGAAGGGCAACAAGGCTTGTGAAGGGCTTGGATAATATGCCCTATGAAGAGAGACTGAAGGAACTGAGGCCGTTTAGCCTGGGGAAGAGGAGGCTGAGGGGAGACCCTACAGCACTCTTCCAGTATCTGAAAGGTGCTTACAGTGAGAACAGGGTTGTTCTCTCTTCTCACTGGTGACAGGTGACAGAAAAAGGGGAAATGGTCTTAAGTTGTGCCAGGGTAAGTTTAGGTTGGATATCAGGAAACACTTCTTCACAGAAAGGGTTGTTAAGCACTGGAATAGGCTCCCCAGGGAGATGGTTGAGTCACCATCCCTGAATGAGTTTAAAATCTGTTTGGATGTGGTGCTCAGGGACATGATTTAGCGCAGGGTTCTTAGGGTAGTATGGTTAGGTCGTGGCTGGACTCAGTGATCTTTAAGGTCTTTTCCAACCTGAGTGTTTCTATATTTCTATAGTTCTATGAGAAATGACTTTATTCTGATAATATTTGAATCAGAGATAGGGTGTTTACATTCTTTCCAATCTGTGCTTATGATGATAAAGTAGTAATTAGCTAAATAACATAATTGTGTGCTTTAATTATCTTATGCTCAAAGTATGTTTGATAATACATATATTCTGCTCATATTTCTAACTAATTTAGGCACTTTGTGCATATGTACAGAAACCAAGAAGAACTTGTGATATCCCAGTACATAAGTAACAAATGCACTAGTTGTGCACGTGGCACCCTGTTCAGACTTAGAACATGTTAGGATTCCCAAAAAGTGAAGATTTAAGCAAGGAAGATGAGTAAACAGATCATTTTCTTGTCTTTATGAAGCTGCATTCAATTTGAAGGAAGCTAACGTTGCAGAGTAGCCTCCTGACAGCAATGTAATACCATGGATAACATTTAGTTACAGCTGCTGTATTGTACTTTCACTGGGGATGATTAGCAAGGCCACAGTGCCAAATGTCAGGCTCTGTTTCAGCCAGTATAATCTGCACATATTTAACAGGTGGGTGTCAGGTTTTGCTGCCACAGGAAGAACATGATAGATTTGCAGGCAGTTCTTTCTACTGAATGCATATTTTTAAAACCTACCTGATAATTCAATTTCTGTCCAGAGTCATGTCTACTGCTATTTGTCTGTAGATGGATATTTCTGAAAGTTCTTGTAGCTCCTCTTAAATTATAAATGCACTTACAGAACAAGTGGGAAGAATTTTGGAGACCCCACATAGCATCTAGGCTAGGCTCGCCAGAGAGAAAGTGATCAGTAGGTGATCTTAAAACAGGCACTCAATTGCATTGCCTGAACTTAAATCAGTGTTAAGATTAAAGACAAGTGTTTCTGAAGAACACAAAAGGTAAAGTAGAATGGAAAGTTAGGATGCCCTCTTTGAGGCTTGCACAAGGAATTCCTTTGATGAAGAGAAGAAACTAGGTCTGCATAGCGTGTAGGATTTTTGCAACAAGTAACTGATGAGGCAGAAGAAAGGAAGGAAGAAAATACATGTTCCAGCCTGATCTCAGAAAAGATTGGTATCTGGACTCCCTTATAGCAACAAATAAATCTAGTTAAATATTGCTCATCCATAGCTTTCCTCTTCCTGCCAGATATGAAGTATCTGATATATCCTGTATTTGCTGATAATAAACGCTATTCAAGTGACAAAACATCACTTTGCCTTATTGCAGTAGGACAAGCTGTAACTGCTATCATTTCACCTCACATGAAGTACATAAAGTGAGGATATTAAAACCAAAAAGAACAAAACAACCTTGTGAAACATAACAGCAAGATGTGGATATTTGAATCATGCATTTTTAAGGGAATGAGAAACAGAGATAAGACTTCTCTGGTGACAGCCATGATCTGTGTATTTTCCACAGTAATAAACTATTACAAAAATCAGTTTCCAAATAATCATTATTATTTTTTATCTATTCCTTCTAGTTTGGTAGGAAGCACTAGAGATACAAAAATAAGAGTCAAGTCAGCATATTTTAACTTTTTGTTTCTCAAATGTATTAATATGGCAGTCTAGAATTTGTGAGAAAATAGGTTAAGCCTTGACACTAAATACCACATACAGAACTAAATGTAAATTTTAAACACATTCAGGAACTGATAAAATGTATATATCCAGACACTGCCAATGTGCAGAGCAGAAATGCATGCAGTTACGTAGTTACTCCAGAAAGAATTTGAGTTTTCAAGTGAATAGCTGAAAAATAATCACAACAGTTTTGGAGTCAGACTGGAAAAAGACTACAGTGGCCATCTCTAATAGTAATTATATGAATATTACATATTATGCATTTTCACATAACTATATGAATAGTTGTTCTAGATAAAAATCACAAATAAATTAGTATAAGCACCTGTACAGTGTAAACAATTATATTTGTGAGAATAATCACTAAATCCACTCATAAATCTAGTCCCCACTCTCCTTCTGGTTATTATCTTGTAGATTTATTTGTCCACTACAGAATATTTAAAAGCAAATCTTTTCTTTGCAAAATAGAGTACAACCTCTATTTGCAAGACATATCTTGATTCTTCTGGAAGATATTCCCAACAGTGAACAAAGTAGTAGAAAGAACTAGCAGAAAGCGAAATTCATCTCTTCTAAATGAAATGCATAGCGCCACGTAGTATGCTAACTTCTAAAATTTCTTTCATGTCATTGAATAATGTGTGAATAATATACAGAACAACATAAAATTCATACTGCATCACATAAAGAGTAAACTAAAACCATTCACAGAAAATGAAAACAACTATATTATTTTTTACTATTACTATTAAATTTAATGTATTACAGTAGATGATGTACCACATAAATACCTTCCTATTTATGAAAAGAAAATTGAGCATTTTAAAGAACTTTTTAAAATATTTTCTGAAATTCAGTTCCACATTTAATTATGCTGAACAGCAGCTGGATTGTGAACAGCAGGTTGTGAACACGCTGATGTTTTGGATACCTGGGTGATAAAATGCTTCAACCTTTATTATTATTATCTATAGTCATCATAATATATTGAGGAAAAAATAATCTTTACCTTAGAATAATATTTATTTTGTATGTTCCAATCATCTAAAATTATTTCAGATAAACTGTAATTCATCTACAATTCCTTGCAATCATAATTTCAAATCTATGTTTTTCTTTACAACCACATCTTTCTGCACCTTGAAGAGAGTTCAGGCTGATAATTTTGTGTCTTGTTTTCCTTAGAATTCACACAAGGGCAAGTGAATAGCTGGAACAAATGGGACTGTCTAAGGGCATTATGAATGAGAAACAGTCAAATTCTGAAGCTGTTAGGAAATTATAAAGAAATGTCTGTTTTCCTAAAAAGGAATTAAAATCAGGTAACTAAGGTTTCATTAAGAAGTTACTTATTTTCATTCTCATTTATCACTGTGCAGTCACATCAAGTTTGAATCTTCACCTTGAGAAATCAACTGACATATTTTTTAGCTGGAATTCTAGCTAAAACTTGTCTCTGAAGTCAAATCAAAAGAATGAGTAGATTTAAAACAAACAAACAAAAATAATAAAGTAAAAACAATGACTCATGAATTTTTATTTTTCATTTTTTTACTTTTTATTTATTCATTTATTTTGTGAGAATTTAATGGATAGAAAATGTTCTGAGAATGAGAGGTGACTTCTCAAGACATTAAAATTCATTCAAGAAGTGAGAGAGAGAAGCTAATTGCATCAGAGAGCCACAGGAGTGGGACTGCTCCATGAAGAAGTGTAAGTATGAATCCAGCATATGCCAAACTATCACCATGCAGTACGCTTTTTGAGGGCAATACTGGTGATACCAGACAGGTCCATCATCAGGACCCAGATAAGCCAAAGTAATGAGTCAGGTCTACTATTCATGATGAACATCCAGCCGGCAAGCAAGGACTGACGTAGTAGGAGTACTGTCTATGGTGAGTATCCAAGGCTGACTCAGAAAGTAGGACTTGAGAAGAGTATTTGTACAGTAAACCCTAGGGTCCATTCTGAAGATAGGGCTGGAGAAAAGGTGACTTGAAACATAGGCTTGGATCCACCAAAGTATAGAATTACGTTGAGTTTATCTGTCAAGATTTTACTATTGGGGTCTCCAGGGGTGGCTGGTGGACTGAAGAGTCCTGAAACTGCCACATGCTGGATAGAACCTGTTCCAGTTGGATCTAAAAGAGAGCAGCAACTTGCTAGTGATGAGAGAATGAGTGACATTGTTTGCACCTCTGTAACTACACATTTAAGAAAGAGTGAAGAACATTGTACAGGAGCTGAAGGAATGAGGAAATGCAGAAGAACACTGCAAACACCAGTGTCCATGAAGAAGGAAAGGGAGGAGTTGCTGCAGTTGCTGGAGCAGAGATTCATCTATTGCTCATGGAGCAGACCATGGTGAAGAAGGTATTCCACTTGCAGTCCATATAGGACCACTCTGGAGCAATTAACACTGCAGCATTTTATGGAGGAATCCACATCACATCAAGCGGATGTACCCTAAAGGCTGCAGGCTATGGACTGCAGACAAAGGAAAAGGATCTTGGCAGGAACTGCAGCTTATGGAGAGGAACCCCTACTGGAGCAAGTTGTCTGTAAAAGAACTGCATTTCCTAAGGAATTCATGCTGAAGCTGTCCATTCTTGATGCTCATGGAAAGGACCCACTTTGCATCAGTTTATGAAGGAATGTATCTCATGGGAGGGATACTGGAGCAGGTGAAGTGTATAAGGAGAAAAGAGAAGCAGAGGTAAAGAGTTATGACCTGTCAAAAACCTCCATTGCATATCTTTTTGTGTTGCTCAAGGAAGTGAGGAGGTAGAGGAATCGAGATTGAAGTTGAGCTTAGAGCTGGAGAAGCTGTTTTTAACTTCCATTTAGTTCTCAGTATGTTGGCAATAGATTAAATTTATCTTTCTCAACTCAAGTGTGTTTTTCTTGTGACAGTAACTGGTGAGCAATTTTCACATCTGTAGCTCATCCCACAAGATTGTTTGTAGTATTTTCTTCCTCTGTCCTGCTAAGGACAAGAGGTGAGGTACCTGCTTGGTAGGCAAATGGCAGTGAGACAAACTGAACCCATCACAACTTATCAGGACAGCAGAAAACAAAGAGAGTGTACAGCACACATAAAACATAGCTCAGTTCAAATCTGAGGGCTCAAATTTGAAAGGCACTTCTGGGCCCAGAGGCAAAAGAGCAGGGGGCAGTGGACACAAGTGAAGTTATTCAGGACATCTAAAGCCTGCAAATGCTCTAAGAGTACCAATAAAAAAGTATAAAAACTTGTATTAGCTTCCAGGAAATAAAAACTGAAGTCACATTATAGGGTTTTCTCAGGAGACATAGAGCAGTAAAATATTTCCTAATGCTTAGAGCAAAAACGCGCGTAAACCAATTTAATTTACAACTTGTCTCTACTCCAGGTATCTTAAAGCTCTGTTTGCCCCCCTAGCAAGGAGTACTCTGTTCATGAAGATACATCTAGCTTTGAAGGAGCTTTGGAGGATGTGAAGACTTCTTATTTTTCTGAGATTATTTTATAAACTTTATTCACTTTTCTTCTTTTTCAGTATATAGACATAATTATGAATGCATGACCTAGCAACTAGCCTAGAAGCATTCTTACACTTTCCCCCTCTTGTTTTGTTAGAATGTAATTATCTATGCAACTAGACTAAAATGTTTTCAATATCTGATTATAGTTGTTTTCATTGCAAAAATTTCAAGTGCATTTTCAGTGTCTGCTATAAGAAAAGAATCAAGAGAGTCCGAAGGTATGCAAAGTGCTCTTTAAAAATTCAGATGAACATTCATGGAGATTGCTTTTCAAGGGATTTTCTAGAGAAGCTGATTTCAAAACACCACGAAATCAATAGAACAGTCTACTGTTGAGTAAAAGATCAGGCCCTGCACTCTTTGTTCATAAAGCATTCTTTGTTCATAAAGCTCCTTACTGCAAAGAACACAGTAAAGAAAGCTAGAAACACAGTAGTCTGTGGTTCATAGAATGGGACTTATATGAGCAAATGTCACCAGCAAGCAGAATCCACAAGTTGAATTTGGGAGAGAGTAACAGTTACTGCTAAGAAACTATTTAAAAAGACAAGAAATATTTTGCTTTATCTTCCTATCCTTTTGTTCTATGAAAATATGCAAATGAAGTGTCAAAAGAGTCCTACACAAGCTTTTGTTTAATTGCATAAATAAACACTACTCTTGCTTGGAAATGTGTTGCATTCATTTTATGCTGCTGTCCATCTTAAAAAATCTCTCTCTCTCTCTCTATATATATACATATATGTATGCTATGCTCTTACAATATCTGATAGAGAGACATGTTTGAATCCTGAGCTGAGATCATTACCTGAAATCTGTTTTATTTCCTTTTACTATCCAAGCCTTAATTAACAAGCACATTCCAATGAAAATTCTTAGAATCTGATGTTGTCTGTTAAATTCATCATGGTGACACACTACAGGTGCTCCTTTTTCTCATTCTGATTCTTAAACCAAAGACTAAATTGGTGAGGATTTAACCAAAGTGCACATGATGATTTTGTTTTGTACTCATATCCAGTATACCCTGTAATGTCTGTAGAGGTCCCAAGAGCAGACATTCTTGTAAGATTTGTTCTTTTGTATTCATATTCACAAATTCATATTGTTACATGCTTTATCATTCTTTGTATTATTTTCTTTTAAAATATAATGTGCAGACTTACTTTGTTGTTATCCCTGATCCTGAAGACATTTTTATTTTATCTTATTTTTTTCAGATGACAAAGCCAATCAAACTGTATCCTGGGTGATTCTCCCTCTTTACTCTCCACTCTTGAAAGATCCTACCTGGAGTACTGTAGGCTGACACTTCTGAAGCCAGCAGCAAAAGAATGACATAGACCTGTTAGAGCAGCTCCAGAGGGGGACAAAAATTGTCAAGGGAAAAAGGTATCCCCCCTACGAAGACAGTCTGGGAGAACTGAAGTTGTCCAACCTAGAGAAATGAAAGCTCCACAAAGACCTTAATAGCAGCTTTTCAGACCCACAAGAAAGATGGGGAGAGACCCTTATCAGGAAGTACAGCAATCGGATGAGGCGTAATGATCTTAAATTGAAAGAGGGTAGACTTATTTTAGGCACTAGAAGGAAATTATTTCCTCAGTAAGTGGTAAGGCACTGGAACAGGTAGCTCAGAGGAGCTTAAGATGCCCCATTCCTAAAGGTCTTCAAGTCCATGTTAGATGGGGCCTTTGGCAACCTGATTTGAAAATCATCCATGCCCATGTTAGAGGGGTTGCAACTTCACTATCTTTAAGGTCCAATCCAACATAAATTGCTCTATGATTCTCTAGTCAGAGTCTTATGCCTATGACTTTTCTTGTTTTCAGGATATGTGATACTGATAGAAACGTGTAATTCTGGTTCTAATGCTTACTATGTAATTTACTCCAAAAGTAATGCCTTGTCATGGTTTTACAATTTTGGGTATTGGTATTTCACATCAAAACATCATGTAGTGCACTGAGAATTAAAGAGTTAATGCTTCAGCTCCATGGATCATTGAAAGTTATGGGTATACCTGTCCCAGAAGAGAATAACTATGTTTCCCAGATGACTTTACATTGCTTTGTATTTTTATGTCTTTACACTCAGAGGGAAAGATAAAAACTGTTTGAGTGTCATGAGACACTCTCATTTCTTTCAGACCGACTCAGCAGTGGGTGCTCGCTGCTGTCTCACCTTCAGCGTTAGCGTAAGGCCTTCAGTTTATTGGACACTCTCTCTTGCTCATTTTATTTGATTTATTAGCTTTAATTCCAATTATATTGTATTATATTGTATTATTTTGCTTTCCAATATCTTATTTAGTAAATTAGCTTTTCTACTCAGATTGTTGCTGCTGTTTTGTTTCTAGACCCATCTCCCTTTTCCCTTTCCCACTTCCCCCTTCCCATGGTGTGGGTCCGTGGGTCCCCCGCACCAATTGTCATGGAACCGGGCCAAACCTGCCCGTAAACCGTTGACATGCTTCCTGTTTATTTTCATGGAAACTACAACAGCTACAAAGAGAACAGTAACTCTATTTAATTGAGAAAATAATCAGCTACAAAACACTATTTTTCAGTATAGTCATCACTGTTAGCTGAATCACATGGATGATTTGATAGAGATGGTCTTTATTTTGTGGTATGAATGGCTGTCCACAAAGTGGCTTCTCTTTCACATCACTGTCACTGCTGCTGATATTCACCACCCACCTCTTCACTGTGTTCACATCCAGTTTTGTCTCCATAAGCTAATGTCAGTGATTGTCAATGAACGAAATATTTTCCATATGGAGGAAATCAATTACACCCTTTTCTTCATACCCACCTCCATGACAGACACTATATTTTCAGTGCCCTTCTGCAGCCATGTGTCTCACAACAACAAAATTTAACAAAATTCTGAGGGGAATGGTCAGCTTTTCCTGCAATACTACTAACATCTGCCTCCTACGTTGTGTCCCAACGTAATAAAATAGGATGCTTTACCCTTGAAACAGCCTTCATATAAGGAACATAGGGAATTTCCTAAAAGGTTACTTATAAAAAGAAGACAAATGGAAAAAAATGAACATGTATGGTTAGAAGAGAAGATATGTCATATAATAGAACTGACTAAAAAAGAGCTTCTCCAATTTACTCATGACAAAGAATTAGCCCAATATTTTCCAAAAGAAATGTAAGCTTTCTTTTTGTGGTACTTGTTTGTGATTCTTACTTAATATAGCACAGGATTAACTTCCTTATGAACAAAATCACCTGACAACACATGCTTCATGACCTACAGCAAAAGCAAAAAGAACTTATTTGCAACAATTTTTTTTTTCTTCTCTTTTATAATATGTATAATTTTATATTAAAATTCTTTATGCTGCTTCAACCAATAGAGGTACATATAGCACCATCTAGAGACATAAAAGCAAAATTTTAAAATAAAGAACTGTCACTATCAAGGAACTAGTGTACAGGATGACTTTGCAATATAGAATTAGCATTCTAACTATATTTTTAAGTGATAGGCTGTAAGAAAATCATACATTCCTAACTGACTATGGTTTAATGTTGCTGCCCTGCATGACTTTTCCATAAATACACTGATGGAGCTGATTCTGACTGTAATATGTTCTATGGCAAATTGTTAAGATAATGGTCAGATTACACAGTAGCTAATGATGTTTTTGAAAGCCCCCTGGGATGACTAGAAATATTAAATAGTCCTTAAATAATACATAGAATAAACACAGATATTCACACTGGTAATAATTCTTGTTTACTGTTCACTTCAGTACCAAGATCTATAAACATGTGCTTAGGAAGTTGCTTAAAAAGTGTTAAAAGATTCCTGGAATTTTTTTGTGGTTCCAACTTCTGGAAAGTTTCCCCTGCACTTATCTTTAATATGCAAAAGTTAACAAAAGTAAAAAACACACTTTACTGAAATGACTTGATGATACACACAGCAAAAATATCTTTGACTCTAATAAGAATTTTAAGCAGATGGGAAAAAATCATCTTGGAAAACTGTGATTTCTTTTTAAACAATAAAAATTAAGCCACTCTGAAATATGGATTATGTCTTTTTTTTCATCTCTGTAGTTTGAAATGAACATTAGTTAATCTAATTAAGAGGTGCAAAAAACATTTTTCTTCTTTTCAAAAATCTGCCGTATGATTTTCAACAATCAAATGCAACAAAGAATATAAATAAAAGTTGTTCTTTGACCTCCCTTTGGAGCACGGAAGTGTTGTGTACAGAACATATCAGTATGCAGCTACAGCAGGCCTCATTAGTTTGCCATCTGCCATGGCGGATAGATGCTTAAATGTTGTTATTGCAAGGTTCATTGAGCAGTAAAATTATAATATTAAAAAAATGTATTTTAAGTAAAAATCCCTTGAAAGAAAACAGCTGCCAAATTATAGCTAAGGCTGTGATCCCATTAAAAATAAAAGATATCAAGCAAATAGAAGAAAATTTAAAATTAGTCATATTAGCCTTAGTTTCTAGCTCTTGTAAGAATGCTGCGTATATAGAGATGAATGAAGTAACCTTTTCAAGAAGGCAAAATTTTCATAAGGCAATATTGAAATGCCACAATAGATAGTACACATTATTCTAGTTATTTCTAGCACATCTTAACAAGGTAAACAACTGGAACTGTCAGAAAATTAGTTGTGTTTCATTAAATATACTTCTCTGGCCTACTCCTTTTTATTATTAACTCCTAGAATTTCTATTTGAAGAAACGAAAACTAATCACTGCAGGGAGTCTTGTTAGTTTGTACTGTCACCTTAAAACTGGTATGGCTTGGAAACTATCTTTATTTTAGAAGATGTATCAACTGAGCCTTTGGCCTATACATATAAAAAAACATATCACTTTTTTTTTTTTTTTTTT
>VXAB01002378.1:0-11373 GCA_013399175.1 Odontophorus gujanensis | reverse complement strand
GGGGGGTTGGTGGAGGGCAAATAGAAACAGAGAAAGGAGAAGTTCAACTGCTAACTCTAGAACCAAAGTACTTCCTTTATGACTGATTGGTAAATTTGTAATAGTAGCAAGCCAAATTTTGAACTGACCAATCACACAGTTCATCAATTTGGCACAGATTCATAGATCAGATGAGTTTTCAGTTTAGAAGCTATTCAAGGTCTGATATAAATCTGGCAATCTTTAAACTAAATACTTGGGAAAAAAAACAAAACCAAAATCACNTGTTTGTCTTTATCAAAGAAACATACTTGATAAAAGATCAAAACAGACAAACAAAAATCTGAGGATTGTTATACTAATCATTAAAAAATGCACATATCACATGAGATTAAGAATAATGAGCTCCCATAATAAAATGTGAACTTCGATGACTTTGATTTGCATGTTATTTTTTTAATACTGTTTTAGGAAACTAATTGAAGACATTAGAATTCACTAAAGCGATTTGTTTTTTTTTCGTTTAAGTAAACATTGATCTGAACAACAGAAATTCTGTAATTCCAAGGAAGTATGATGGCAAAATTAAGCAAACTGAGTAAAAACAGATTTACAGAATTGTCTATATGTAGTTTGTTACTAGTTTTTAATGGTGGCCACATATGGATATGAATAGGTAAAACAAAGCTAACTAGTTAACACTAGTTAACTCCGTACCTTACCCTTATTTGGGGTTTCAGAAAAGGCTTTTGATTTGCAGTGATAAACTATTAATGATCTTCTGTGGTCTTCCCAAATATGTATGTGAAGTTCACCTTGCCCAAAACTTGCCCTTCTCTGTCCTTTAGACTGACAGCTGAGTGACTCATATTTTCAAATGAGATGGTTTTTTTTTTTTGCAATATTTAATAGTTTAAGACAGTGCATCTATATACAACTGTAGACTTACTAATAATCACATTTTTGTCATGCATATTATTTTCCATTTAATTTTGCTAGAATGCTTTTACAGAGCTGCCTAGAAGTACTGAGTCACAGAAACGCATTTTAACTCTCAACATTAGACCAGCCATCATGAGTTTCAATAAAGCTAAAAGAAGCAATGGTGCTAGAGGAAAATATCCTATATACAGTACAAAAATTCAGTTTATGTATTTTTTCTATAATTGCAGGTTTAGCACTAAAAAGTCAATGCTATTTCTTCTTAAACTTCATGACATACATATGTAAAAACTATTTTCTGAAGTACTTCATTTAATACAATGCATTCTGCATATGATTTTGTTTATTCAAAGTACTGGATAACAAATCACAAAAAAACATGTTAACATTTCTAAGTCAAATTGTGAATGAAAATAATGACCACAAAGTAATATTAAGCTTTATTGAAAGCAGTTTGGTAATTCTAACGGGATATTGAAATAATGCATATATTAGAATTTGATTGTTAGATTTTTTTTCTTCAGTTTGTGTTTAGAATCAAAATAATAGCCACGCACATAAGGAGGAACTGATAGAAAATATATTTATAGCTATGAGATATGTCTTAGCCACAAAGCTGGTTGTTTGTATCCTGACGGTGGAACTACCAGTCTAATGAGTTCCAAATGTAATTCTCCTTGGAGAATTGGAAATGCCAGTTGCTCAACTAATAAATGATCATACACAATATCTTCATTTGAATTAGGTCACAAAATTTAAGCTTTTTCTTCTACAAATTATCCAGTTATACTGTTACATTCTGGAGTAGATAATTACAGTAAGAATCAGCACCTGTCTTATTTAAGTGTAATTAAATTGAAATGTTTTCATTTGTTTATTTGCTTATTTATTTATGAAAATCTCATTTAGTACTTCAAAATTTTACTTTTTCATGTAAATTTACTCAGAATAAAAAGACTTATAAAAATTACTTTTTTGACCTTGAAATTTTTCATTCACATTTCTGCTGTTGACCTGTTATACTATGATTGCAAATGCCAAATATAGTGAGACTGCTACAAAACATCATTAAAATTCCATTTTTATACTCTGCAGTATGTTATGTCATCTATTACCAGGTTATTATGATAGCTATGATCTTGAATAAACATAAGAGAAATGAATGAAGATATTTACACAACCAGAATTACAGCAGATCAGAAAGTCAGGAGTACTCAGCAAGGATGAAAAGATATTAATGTAAAAACATGTGATATATCCCTTCAATGACACTGAACAATACAATCCAGAAGCAGACCAAATGTCAATTTTAGTTCTACTGCTTATTACATACAGCTCTGAGAAGTGTTCTGTTGTTCTTGTTTGGTTGATTTTGTTTCTATGTTTTTCTCATTGAGGACTTACTCTCCTTTTGAAGGTCAAAAAAAGCAAAGTTGGACTAGTGTTTAAAAAAAGCTATTTTTAACAAATCCAAGAAGCCTATTCATCACTGTTATACAATGTAATGCACTAGTTTTATCTACGATGAATAATATCACCCAGTACATCCTATCTTTCAAAAGCTATTTGAATATTTAATTCAGGTCAATATTCAAATTTTTGCCATTTCTGTTGTCATTCTTACCAAATCCTATGCATCAAATAAGTATTATTCCTTTTTCTTTTTTTTTTTTCCAGTTTGTTTTGAGTTGCTGCGCTTTATTTATTACACATTTTATTCAGTTTTACTCTTTCATGTTCCTCTTTTGCTGTCTTGAATTGTCTAGGAACTATTTCTAGTTATGCCCAAAGGGTTTTAAATGTAAAACTCATGAATTCTTTTATCCTATATTAGTTCTACTTAATTGTACTGAGTGTTATCTTAGGCATTCCTTTTATGACATAACCACAGATTTTTTACCTTTCCTGGATCTACTTTTTAGCAGATGAATCCACAGCAAATACAGTATGTCAAACTTAAATTCAGTTCACTACCTTTTTTCTGCATTTGTTGGAACCTTTAAATTAGTTATTGATCATTTGTGGAAAGTGATTTAAAAACCCTCAGTATTTTTTTCTATAAGACTTTTTACTGGGGTTAAAATATGTCCATACAACACTTGGTTCACGTAAGGGGAAATTTTACAAACAAAACAAACAGAAAATGAGAAAATTAGCTGCTCTAGAGTCAGAAATTCCACAACATACAGGGAAAGTTTTTGTTGCAACTGTTATACTGCAAGGGTAAGCAAAGTCGGTAAGAAGTTACAAAAAACAAAGTGGATGAGCAAACATCAGTAGTAATATTTTCTTTGTAATAGATAAGGAAACAAAAACAATTATTTAGTTACTTCAGAGAAAAAGGGAAGATAAAGGGAAAGGGAAAGGCTCTAATTATCAGAAGGGAAATACACTGGAGGAAAAAAAGTGAAATTTTTAAGTATTTGCTCTGCTTCACTTCACTCAAAAGGACTCTTGTGTGAAATGATTAATTATGCTGGGAGTAGATGAAGAACATAAGAGAACAGACATCAACACTGTTAAGAAGCAAATGAGAAAATAGCTGGACCAAATTAATGTTTTGAACCAGCAGGGCCAGATTAAATACATCAGAGGAAATTAGGTGCTAAAGGAATTAGTCAATGAACTTTCACAGACAATGGCAAATAATTTTACAGAACTCCAAGGAGATTCTAGACTGCAGATTAGTAACTTGACATGAGTTATAGGAAAAATATCAGCTAATCAGAGACATAGCATTACAAAAAAAAAAAATAAAAAGTCTTACAGGAAGTAACTGTTAGAATGAGGTACAGGGCAAAAATAATTGTCGTACTTCACATATATTGCTTATATATGTGAGAAAAAAAAAGGAATGTCATAAATATTATTTATTGCCTAATAAACATATTTAGGAGTATAATTCAGCATATGCTTTTAAAATACAGCCAACAGAATAGAAGCCTAGGAAAAATCAGACAGTAGCTATGCCAGATATTAACAGAAGTAGTTCAAGAAACATATATCTATTATCACTCATTAAGTAGTTTAAATTTATCATAACTGTAATTAATCTCTAAGAACTCTTAACCTATTTATGACATCCTTAGTTGTAAAAGCTCTTTCCTCAATAAATAAAACTTGTTAAGCTATAGCATGTATTTCTTACATTCAGAAGAAAAACTAGGAAGAGCATGAAGACGTGACTTACTTATGATGATAAATACCTCATAGTTCATACTGCTGAACTCATCTTTTGCCTCTTGAGCCTTAGAAATGGCTAATCAATCCATGGGGCATTAAAAAAAAAGATATACTACATCAGTCTCTTCAACATAAATCAGTTAATGGTGACAGATAAGTATCACCATCTACAAAGGTTACACCTTCAGTGTTCCTCAGATCACATAACCTATTTCTCTTCCAAATCTGAGGCAACTGATAGCAAGATTATGCATACTTTGTTTCCAATATCAGGAAATTTTCAGCAGGTGTAAATAAATATGATACCAAAAACTGATTCGCACAGTCTATTGCATACATAGAACAAACGCTTTTGTTTTTAAATAAACTGGAGGATAATAGGGTAAGAGAAAAAAAAATCAAATCAACTTAAAAGGAAATCTATGATTTTGAATATTTAATAACATACATACCCCGAATCTTAATCTGCAAGCCCATTTTCAATTTTTTCAAACTTTTTAATAAAACAATACATAATCTCTAATTCTTATGAAAATATAATTGAGTATCATGTGATTCAGATAGTAGAGATATTAAAAATTAAAGAATTATTATTTTTTCAAATCTTAATTTATCATCTTATTTGCTGTGAAAAGTAAACCTTTAGGTAGTTCTTCATCTTTCACAATATTCAAATCTCTTAATAGGGTTTCTTGCACTGTAAAAGAGTTGAGCAAGACCACAAACTGGCCAACTGCACATCTTGTACAATTTCCAACGGTGAATAAGTTCCTGGATTATGTCATGTTGTAACCTACTAAATAAATAAATAATTGAATAAATAGTTCAGTATAATGACAATTCCCAGTCAAAACATAATAACTACTATTAGAGCTAAAAAGCGTGTTTGAGCTCCAGATCATGAGTGACTTAACTTAGGACAGGAATATACAAGGAACTATGCAGAGGTATGTAGGTACATCAGTGTATTCTAATACATTATTGTGACAGACATCACACATATAGAAACCCAATATCTTTGCATGGACAGTAGGCTGCCTTTACAGTTGTATGCACATTTGAGTGTGTACATCTTTCTCATCGTTGCTTGTGACAAAAAAGTCATGATTTATTAATAGTTTTGGTATTGAGCTGCCTGAGCTAGCAGAATATCAATCATCATAATTTTAAGTTAGAAAGAATTATATTTAAAAATAGTTTTTCCCCCTCATTTGCAGTTCTGTCATGCTGATAAAGTGCTGTCAGCTAGTGAGGATACAGGAAATGATAGATTAACTATATATACACACACAAATATTAATTTTTTTTTTTTTTTTTTACAGATAGAATTTTAGAATTAATTGAGAACCCTCAATATTTCTCACTTTTTCATGGAATGGTCTAGCAAAAGCAAACAAAAAAACACTTACCAAGACTGTCACACATAAGGAAAGGCATTAGTGTCACTGAACTAGCACAGGGCAGTTCATGACCAAGTTGCTAACAGCTCACATTGGCATTTAGTATATACCTATTTGCTCAAGAGGAATAAAACATCTCCCCTTCCAAGAAAGGCAGGAAACTACTGGTGAGTACAGTGTAGGGCTAGAAAGATGATTAGGGGCCTGGAACTTAGCTCCTATTAGGAATGGCTGGGAGACCTGGGAGTGCTTGGCCTGGAGAAGGGGAAACAGAGAGAAACTTACAAATATCTAATAGGTGGGTGTGAAGTGAACGAGGCTGGGTTTTTTTCATCAGTCTTCAGTGAAAAGACAAGGGGTAAGACTCACAAACTGAAACACAGGAAGTTCCATCTGAATATGAGAAACAATTTCTTTACTTTGAGGTTGACAGAGTCCTGGAACAGGCTGTCCTGCAAGGTAGTGGAGTCTCCTTCCCTGGAGATATTCAAAACCCACCTACTTGCTTTCCTATGATACCTGCCATAGCGAACCTGCTTTGGAAGGGATTCTGGGCTAGAAGATCTCTAGAGGCTCCTTCCAACCCCTACAATCCTGTGATTCTATATTTCTCAGAAGCAAAAGGCCAGGGTGGTATTTTTACAGTGCATTTTGAAATTACTGCTGAAACCTCTAAAATTTCAAATGCACTAAATCTATTAAATTTTCTTATGTAACATCTTTTGTTCAGTTATTCCCACTACTTTGCATATATAGTTGTTGTATTAGATGTTAACGAGGTGACACCGGGATGTGGTGTGATAGGACCTCCCCTGCTCTGTTATCTGCTTTGTTATCTGCTACGTGGCAATATCAGGAATGTACCGAGTTTTGTGCTACGTGGATGTACCGGGATGTGATATGCATGTTTGGGGGCGTAGAACACACAGGGCATATAAGTGTTTGCTACCAATAAAGGCCATTTTGCTGCTCACCATATTGGTGTGAATGTGCTGCTAATTGGCCCTGGCCTGGTTAGGGTCAGTATCGTAGAATCAAAAGCGGCATATATTACAATATAAATTGCTTTATCTTGTTTTCATTTTTAATTCAGTCTTCAAAAAAAATACTCATTTTATCCTCATCAGCTTTTACTAAGTCTCTGAGTTAACCACTGGTTATTAAATTTATCACAGACATAGTAATGGTGCAGAAAACTGAGATACAAGACAACATGGACTAGGTTATACACTTTAGCACATATGTGGAACATTTTCTTGGAAGACGTATATAAAGGCTGCAGAAGTCTACCAGAGAACAAAAGCAAACGTGTGAAAGACCAAGCACCAACATTTGAATGCAGACACAGAAATAGGAACACAGCATCTCAAAAAGTATTGTACTGGATATTTAGGTCAGGTAGGAGAGAACAGATGGATCTTGACAAAAAAAAGGCAGACAGATTTCTGGTTGATGTGAGAGGAGAGCTGCCAAAGTACCAGCTGTGGTTGAGAAGGGAGAGCAACCAAATTATTGTTGGTGCCCTTTGTTGGCAGATGTCAAGTTCTGATGTCTTTCATCTACAAAGGTTAGATTCCCTGAGAACCCATAGAGGAAGACTTTTTTTTTGTTGCTGTTTTTTAAAAAGTACAATATTTTATATATAATGCAAAAAGGAAGCAGTTGACTCTCTCAAGTGTTGGAGTCATATACAGACTGAACAATGAATTGAACTATGTGAATCTTTGCTTCCCAGAGGAGATAAAATAATCAAGCAGCAGTGTAATTAATCCTTCACATCTTCCTTTTCTTTCTGAACTTGCAATGTGTGCATGCTTTCTAGTAGACCATAAGACAGAATACTAGCAGAAATTTTAAATAACGTGACACACAATGTCATTATTGTCTGGAAACTAGATAAACTGTCTAATAATATAGTAGAACTATCATCAGTATAACAGCACGTTATTTCAGTGTGATGATTCCCCACACAACATAGTTCAGGACAATAGAAAACAGATGCCTTGGGCAGGTGGTATTTAAGGAGTAAACTTGAAAATTGAAACAGTTTAATATCATATTTCCTCCTTTCTGGAGAAAATTATATAGCTTAGGGAAGTAACAAATAGCTGTGTTCAGACAAATTCTTCTTACATAAAGAATAGATCCACAAAATGGCTTAAAACACTTTTTAGTGCAACATTCACAACAAGATTTAAATACATTTTCTCTTATTTTCAGCTTTTCTATAATCAGAGAAGTGACAAAAGTTAAAGACCAAACACTAGTATGAATATACACCAAATTCTAAGATTTCTAATTCCTTTGTACATTTAATACAAAAAAGACAAATACAATGCTATAATTATTAGCATATACGTCTCAAAATCACACAGAGCAGAACACAAAGACTACGGCATAGTATTCGAGTTTAGATAAGGATGTGCTTTTCAATGAAAATTCCAGAAGATCCCATCTACACTATATATATATATACATATAATATCAAAAGGTATGAGGCACCTGTAATGTCAGAGGGACCAGTGTCAAGGTGGGCAGTTGAGCAAGCATTGCAATCATGACACACCTGGATGATAGAAACACAGAAACACTAGGTTAGAAAAAACCTACAAGATCATCTAGACCAACCATCCTCCTATCACCATCCCTACCCACTAAGCTACTAAGTCATATCCCTTAGCACCTCATCTAGACACTTTTTGAACAGCTCTAGGGACGGTGTCTCCACCACTTCCCTAGGCAGGCCATTCCAGTGTCTGACCACTCTTTCTGAGAAAAAGATTTTCCTCATATCCAATCTAAATCTTCTCTGGAACAACTTGTGGCCACTACCTCTTGTCCTGTCATTAGTTATCTGGGAGAAGAGGCTGACCCCTCCCTCACCACAACCTCCCTTGAGAAAATTGTAGACTATGATGAAAACTGACATTGTTATGGACAGTTCCCACGCTTTGGCTGTTGCCCACATTGTCATTGTCCAGTATGTCACAGCTTCTGGTGTAGCCAGAGGGCAATGTTCCCAGGAGAGTTTTCAATCCGCTGTACTCAAGCCAGTGTTTTGGCTTCATCATTTCCCAGTGACTGCAAAGGGTCTACCCAGAAACGTAGACACATACAGTCCTCTGTTTAACTATATTCCATTTGTCTAACCACAGCATGGTTCAGTCTTGCATGGCCCACTGTGCAATCCAAAGAGTTAGCCCCTGATACACAGCCCAACTATCTGTGCAAATGATCAGTGCACTGTCACCAGGTTCCTTGGTGATAACCATCCACACAGCTCACAACCCTCTGTCCATTGGCTACTTTGACCGTCCCCCTCTTCAAACCATATGGTGTCAGCGGACAGATGGTATGCCACTGTTCTCTATTTGCTTGGGTTGCCTTTGCTGGACCTATCCATGTACCAGGCATCTTCAGAAATGGGATATTTCCCTTTCTGGATGGGATTCTTTTCTGGTGGGGCTACCATCATCTCCTCTGGTGCATCACTATGGTACTCCACTGGGCCAAGGATCTTCTGAAGTTCTTCCTTCAACAGTGATGAAGACAGACTGCTCCTCTGCCTGAGGTAGGCTGAGGTTAGGAACATAGGTTAGATCTTTAACCCACCCCTGAATTTGCAGTCTTGTTTTTACCATAATCTTGGCTGTTTCAGTTATTAGCTCTACCTACTGCAGTGCAGAATAGGTAGCCAACAACTGTTTCTCAATCAGACTGTATCTCTGTGCCAGGCCTCAGACCAAATCAATAGGAGTTCAAATGGAACTCTAGCATTGCCACACTCAGCTGTCCTGAGTGACATGGATATCCAGTTCAGCTGAGAGGGTAGGATCAAATATACCCAACTCCTGGGCTTGTTTAACAGCCAGTTTTGCCTGTTGGAAAGCCTTGTGCTCTGTTTTCCCCCAGTCCCAGAACTGCCCCTTTTTTCATTAGTCTATACAACAGTCTCAGCAGCTGTGCTAAATGAGGTACAAAATGTGAGAAGCAGATTGTGTTTCTGCAGTGGAAGTTTCCAGTATTTTTCTGTATGCCTTGGACTTACAATCCCCCCTCCTCCCCCTTTCAAACTATTGTGGAAAAAAAAAAGTTGGGGTAAGATGTATGGAATTATATGGGCTACGTGCAGGTCTTATGATCCCACCTTTCTCTAATACCTGCACAGTCCTCATTATTTCATCTTGCCTTCCCAGGAGTCTATATTGCTTTCACACTAGTAATTCAGTGTGACTCTGACAGGCAAATAGGCTCATGCTTTGTATGGCCTCTCAATATCGCCTGCACCTTCCAGACACTAATACACCTACTAGAGTCTGAGTTCACCTATGGTTGTCTGAAGAGCCAGACACCATGAAGTGTTTACGCCCAAGGTCTACTCTGGGACTGGGGCCACAGACACATTTTACTCCCAGGGTGGGAGATGCCTGACCGCCAGCCTCAACTACACCAGGGTAACGGGAATGGTCTGTCCCTTGAGCCTACTACTCATCACTCAATCCCCATTAAACTCAGTTGTATCACCATAAATAATAGATGTTTCAACACCTGTGGCAACCAGTGCCATAACCCGCTGTATGTTTTTCCTGGACCAAAAATGAGCTCAACATAGGGCCTCCAGTCCCATCTAAAGGACTTAATTACAGGGGACTAACATCCCTTGTCATGCCATGAACAGTGTGACTGCCATATCTTCTCCAACAGGTGGCTTGGGCATAGTAGTCCAGGTCACTGGAGGAGGCTTTTTCCTTTTACTGTGATCCAGGAAACCTTCCAAGTCCCATGTCATTGGTATTTTTTTTTCAATAGTTCTCAACTCTTGTTTTTTTCGGGTGATTTTGAATTTTTTGACTGTCCTCCAACTGCTTCCATAGTTGGAGGATGAGGACATGAGTTGACTGGCAATCAATTTCAGTCAGTTGAACCCCAGTCCAAATTAAATCATTAAACATTTAGTTTCAGGATACCTGCATGGGTCCCAACTGAGGAGTCTGCAGGGCAGGCCTCCTGGTTTTTGTTACAGGGAGGACCTTGATCCCTACCAATGTTCAAATACTCTACGTGGATCAAAGGTACTCTGTTTCCACAGAATCAGCCACTAGCTCTCTGCCTCCATGTTCCACAAGCAAAATAACCAAGAAGGCATACTTTCTCGTGGTTTCTGTCAAAATCATTGGACTAAGTCCATTAATTTAGACATCCTATAGAGACAAGCTGTTACAGGAAGGTGGGTTTGCTCAGGGGGAACCCCTACTGGTCTATCCAGAGCCTTCTTTGTTTATTTGGGTGCCTAAAGGTCGGATCTTGAAGGGATGTGCCGCAATTGAGGCTTCAAGACCAAATCTTGATTTTTTTTTTCTTTGGTGTACCCAGAACCATTGATTCAAGGACCTGGGCATTCTCCAGTAAAATGTTTTGTATTTGTTTTATAGGGATAGTCGAAGCTTGATTCTTTTCCTGTTCATATATCAAGTTGTTCTAGTTTATTGATGCAATTACATAATAATTGGTTCTCATTCTCTAGAGTAAGATTTGAGAGTTCTGCATGATTTAAAGCATTTAATAGCAGCCATGCCACAGTGGATGCAGCCAGTTGTCGTACCTTTGTGACTAGAGCATCTTTGTCTAATCCATAGAAATATTCCTCTATGGAGGATTGGAATTGAAGGATATTCCCACTATTCTGCAAGGGACTCCATTTTTCAGTCCTAGTTACTAGTTCATAGTAAGGGGATCCCAGAAATCCTGTGATATGCCTTGGTAACTTTTTGACTAAAGGAGCAACACTCTCCCCATAGACCCACTTAAAGATATTCCAATTCCCCCCAATCCCCTCCCCCGCCCTCCCCACTCCCCCCGGCCCCTTTTT